>JARYGA010035094.1:0-29372 GCA_030545235.1 Helianthus tuberosus | reverse complement strand
TTACACTCGTTATAGCAAAGAAAAATAAAAAATTAAAAATTATGTCTAAATGAGTATCGACGAGTTCGTTAAAACCCAAACTAAAAAAATAGTTGAAAGTTAGCAAAGCAAAAAAACTAAACAAAAAAATAGTAAAAACAAAAGAGAAGGTGCTACTTAGCTAAGCTAATGACTCACATTAACATATGCTCACTATTAAACTTTCTTCTTTTATATATAAACTAGCGGTAAGACCCGTGTGTAAATACGGGTGGCTTTTAGAAAACCATGCATAACACATTTTGATAGAAAGTAAAAAATAATTAGTGCAGACTTACAAAATTGATATAAACTAATGGTCAATAGGTTTAGTCAACAGGAATTCCATTATGTTACTCTCAACGCTACACTACTCGCAACGCTACTCGTTACGCTACTCGCTATCTCTCGCAACTCTCGAACGCGCCATGCGACCTTGAAAGGTAGGTGAATACGTGCAAAATATGTGCTTACGTGAATTATGTGCTCATACGTGCTCACGTGCTTATGTGCCTACGTGATTATGTGCCTACGTGTTCCTAAGCTTTGCGTAACGGTAATGATAATAATAAAACGGTGGTTAAAACGCTAAACTTTTCAAACTAAACTCGATACAATCGAATCTCATCTAATTCCTATGATGACGTCTGCTGTAGAATTTGCACTCGACAATGTCGTTATTTGGATCTCACACTGAACGTGCTGCTCGCCGAAACCATGCTGACAAGCGTATCGCATCACTTGTGGCCAAGGAAATGGCTAAAGTCATACCTCAGATTATCAGTGAAATCAACGAGGTCAGCAGCAAATCATCTATCGAGTCAAAGAGCAACGCACCTCGAACTCCCTTCAGCTTTAAACAATTCAAGGCCTGCGGTCCTGCAAACTTCACTGGCGAAGATGGACCCAGTGCTATGTTCTAGTGGTTTGACTCTATCGAGGTCACCTTCAGGAAAAGCGGATGCCCATAAAACCTACGCCCTGTGAATGCTACCGGAGTTTTCCAGTCCAGGGCACTGGATTGGTGGACTGCTGAGCGCAACAGGCGCGGTAACGATGCAGCTTATGGCCTCTCAAGGGAGGAACTCAGGGAGCTTATGATGAAGGAGTTCTGTCCTCCTCATGAAGTCTAGAAACTGGAGAATGAATTATGGCACATCAAGCAGGAAGGTGGTGACAACGCTGGTCTCACTGCTCGCTTCAAGCAGCTTAGTATTATTTGTCCTAGTCAAGTGGCCACGCCTGATATGACGATCAAGAAGTATATTCGAGCTCTCCCCGATTGTGTAGCCGACTTTGTTCAGGCAACAAGACCTGCTACTACTGAGGAAACCTACCAGCTAACAGCCGAGATCAACGACAAACGAGTCTTGGCTAGAGCTTTCAAAACCTCAACCAAGAGTCTCAATCAACCAACCGCAACTCCCGCTACCGACAATGCAGCATCTCAAGGTTCAAAGTCTTCACGTCAGAATCGCAAGCGAAAGAACAACAACAACAAAAACTATGCTACTACCGCCGCTCCACTCAACGCTGTTCCCGTACAACCCAACAACTAGAACCGTCCAACTACTGTTCCCAACGCACCGCCTGCCAAGCGTGCGTACACTGGTATCCACCCTCTGTGCCCTACTTGCACCTATCATCACCCAGCAGGGGTCAATTGTCGAATCTGTGCAAACTGCAACATCTATGGGCATTTCACTGCTCACTACCATTCAGGCCCACGTCAGCAAGCTGCTCAAGCTCCTCCGGCACCACCATCTCAACCTCTAGCTCTTTAAGGTAACCTAGCAGTTCCGGCATCCGTTGCTAATGCTCGAACTTGCTACACATGTGGTGACCCTAACCATTTCGCTAATGTCTGCCCTCTTCGCGTTGTGAAACAAGAACCACAACAGCCGCAGCAACCATGGCGGCCGCAACAACAGCAACAGCCTCAGTAGCAGCAGCAACCACAACAAGCAGCCAACGGAAGAACCTTCAATATCCACGTCCGCCAGGCTCAGACTGACAACAACGTTGTCAATGGTACGTTCCTTGTTAACGGTATTTATGCTTCTTGCTTGTTTGATACTGGAGCCGATAACTGTTTTGTGTCGTTTGAATTCGAAAAGCTCCTAAAATGTAAACGCGCAAATCTCCCGACGACCTTCGACGTAGAGATTGCCACCGGAAGAACCGTCACCGTCAGTTCCGTTCACCGTGATTGTACTCTCGAACTCAACAATCACGTCTTCCCGATCTATCTCATACCTATGCAACTCGATAGTTTCGATGTCATAGTAGGCATGGACTTTCTTCGTGAAAATCATGCCGAAGTTGTTTGTTTCGAAAAGGTGATTCGCTTCTCTCTTTCAAACGGTGATCAACTCTGTATTTATAGCGAAGTATCTTCGAAAGAACTAAAACTGATGTCATGTATCCAAGTGAGCAAGTATCTCCGCAAGGAATACTTGGCTTTCTTAGCCCACATTGTAGTAGTGGAGGAGGAAAAGATGCCGATGGAAAAGTTACTTGTGGTTCGTGATTTTCCTAATGTCTTTCCTGACGATTTACCCGGTCTACCCCTGACTCGTGATATCGACTTTTGTATCGACCTTATTTCTGGAGCTAACCCCGTCGCTAAAGCTCCTTATCGCATCGCACCTTCCGAAACGCGTGAACTTTCTAGCCAACTCCAGGAGTTACTTGATAAAGGCTTCATACGCCCTAGGACATCTCCATGGGGCGCACCTGTCCTTTTCGTGAAAAAGAAGGATGGATCGTTCCGAATGTGCGTCGATTAAAGGGAACTCAACAAGCTTACTATCAAGAATCGCTACCCTCTACCTTGAATCGGCAACCTGTTTGATCAACTGCAAGGAGCTACGTGTTTCTCTAAGATCGATCTATGTTCTGGTTACCGTCAACTACGATTTCAGAAGCAAGACATCCCTAAAACCGCTTTCCGAACCCGTTATGGCCATTACGAATTCGTGGTCATGCCTTTTGGTCTCACCAACGCACCCGCGGTCTTCATGGATTTGATGAACTGTGTGTGTAAACCTTATCTATTCGAAGTCGAGAGCCGAACACGTGCAGTATCTTCGTTTAGTTCTCGAGCTTCTTCAAGGAAATCACCTCTACGCCAAGTTCTCCAAGTGTGAATTTTGGCTCGAGGAGGTTCAATTCCTCGGTCACATCGTTAATAGTCAAGGAATTCACGTCGACCCCGCGAAGATTGAAGCAGTTAAGAGTTGGATTACACCGAAAACCCCGTCCGAAGTTCGTTCTTTTCTCGGATTGGCGGGCTATTACCGTCGATTTATCGATGATTTCTCTAAAATCGCCGTTCCTCTCACCTCCCTAATGCATAAAGACAAGCCTTTTGTTTGGGGAACCAAACAAGAGGATGCCTTTCAAACTCTTAATAGTATGCTTTGCAACGCTCCCGTACTCGCGCTGCCCAATGGAAACGACGACTTTGTTGTTTATTGCGATGCCTCTAACCTAGGTCTTGGTTGTGTTCTTATGCAACGAGACAAGGTTATCGCGTACGTATCTCGCCAACTCAAGGTCCATGAGAAGAACTACACAGCCCACGATCTCGAACTCGGTGTAGTTGTTTTGCATTAAGATTTGGCAACACAACCTGTATGGTACCAAGTGTACGGTCTTCACCAACCATAAGAGCCTACAGCACATCTTGAACCAGAAAGAGCTGAATATGCACCAACGCAGATGGGTTGAACTTCTCAACGACTATGACTGTGAGATATGCTACCACCCAAGCAAGGCAAACGTCGTTGCTGACGCTCGTAGCCGACGAAGCAATTTACTTAGTGTTCGTAACGTTCAAGCCCAACACGACCTCGAAGCTCTCATTCGCGACGCTCAACACGCTTGTTTTCTTGAGAACACCCTAAAGGAAGAAAGCATCCTTGGAACCGAAAATCAGCTAGTAAATAAACCTAACGGCATTTTTCACTACCTCGTGCGCTTTTGGATCCCGAGTCGCAATAATCTCCGAGAGATTTTGCTGACTGAAGCCCACAAATCCCGATATTCCATTCACCCTGGTGCCGACAAGATGTACCAGGACCTCCGTGCCAGGTATTGGTGGCGGGGAATGAAGAAGGATATCGCTCTCTACGTTTCGAAATGCCTAACTTGCTCGAAAGTTAAGGCCGAACATCAACAACCCTCTGGCTTACTCGAACAACCCGAGATCCCGATGTGGAAATGGATGAGTATAGCTATGGACTTTGTTACGAAACTCCCTCGCACTCCATCAGGTCAACATAGCATTTGGGTTATCGTTGATCGTCTTATGAAATCCGCTCACTTCTTACCGATACGAGAAGACTTCAAGGTAGAACAATTAGCACGAATCTATACCGACGAGGTCATTTGTCGACACGGGACACCTCGTGACATCATCTCTGACCGCGATGGTTGGTTTACCTCACGTCTCTAGGAGACTTTTCAATCCGCTCTCGGTACGACCCTCAATCGTGCGTTATAGATTTTGGTGGTAATTAGGATTCGCGTTTACCTTTGGTAGAATTCTCGTATAATAACAGTTATCATGCTAGTATTCAAATGGCACCCTTTGAGGCATTATATGGTAGAAAATGTAGATCGCCTATTGTATGCCACGAGATCGGAGACGCTCAGATCACCGGTCCTGAGTTATTACAAGAAACGACTGACAAGATCCTCCAAATACGAGAAAATCTCTTAAAAGCTCGGAGTCGACAGAAGAGTTACGCCGATAAACGTCGCATGCCCCTTGAGTTTGAAGTTGGTGATCATGTACTCCTAAAGGTTTCACCTTGGAAGGGGGTGATCCGATTCAGCAAGAAGGGAAAGCTAGCATCATGATACGTTGGTCCCTTTAAGATTTCGGAAAGAATTGGCAGCCAATGGCCTACCAACTCAAATTACTGGAGGAACTCAGCAACGTGCATTCGACTTTCCACGTCTCAAACCTCAAAAAGTGCCTAGCTGAAGAAAATCTTCACGTGCCACTTGAAGATTTGCAAGTAAACGAGACTCTGCACTTTGTGGAAAAGCCAGTAGAAATCATTGATCGAGAGACCAAGAAACTTCGACGCTCTCACATTCCTATAGTGAAGGTTCGCTGGGAAGGCAAACGCGGCGCCAAGTTCACTTGGGAACTCGAAAGTGATATGAAAGCTAAATATCCACAGCTCTTTGTTATGCCCGCTCCTTAATTTTGGGACGAAATTTCCTAAAGTAGGGGAGGCTGTAACAACCTGACTTTTCGGATCGTTACTTGTCACTGTCATTTCATCCGTAAACACTTGTACTCTTGGGATTCGATTACCGCAATGGGTTTAAACTATATTTTTGACGCATTTTAAACGCATATTACAACGCTTATTACACGCTTATGCAAACACACTTATCCCATTTAAACGCTATTTTATAACGCTTACTACTTAGACGCATTTTATCGCATTTTACATCTCTTATTTAGACGAAATGCTATCACAACGCAAACTCAACACAGACTCGAAACGCGGATTTACTTATGTTATGTGTGTTAATTGTGTGATTACTTGTTTAGAATGTTATATGGTTATCAACGCAACGCTTATACGCTCAAACCCTCACTCGCAACTCGATTAAACGCAACGCAACGCTTAACAAACGAACCAAAAGTTGGAATACTAACAAACCACAACCCGGCCGTCCGAATGGACATCCGACCGGACGCTACCACTCACAACCGACTTAACTCTCGCCCCCTCTCTATAAATACCGCCGTACACCTTCATTCTCTGACTTTGACACTTCCATCCGCTCACACGCTCTCAGTCGCTTTCAGTCGTGATTCAAGGCTAATTTGTAAGCTTTTTTTCCTCAAATCTTCTCTAATCTTCATCTCTGGTCTCTTCTACATCATCCTTTTCATCAAAATCACACACAAACACTAACTTTTTCCTCGAAATCTGTAGGTCCCTCTTCGGATATGAGGTCAAACCTTATCCTTGTTATATTAACACACTAGCAAGTGCGGAATCCAAGCTAGAGTGCAACCGAGTTGAGACAAGTATAAACACAAAACACACAAGGTTCACCGATTAACACCACTTGTATTAATACGAATGAAGGTTCCAGTTACAAGCTCAATGTTTACAGATGTATTCCGTAAACTCTCTCTCTCGTGTGTGTGTGTGATTTCAGCAGAATGCTGCTAAGTGTTCTCCTATGGTGTCTCTCTTGTCTCTAAGTGTCTCTACTGAAATGAACACAACACTTGGGTATTTATACCCGACACAGCAGGTATGGTCGAAGGATAAGGAAGTCTGGTCGAAGGATCATCTATCGACCAGAATGCTACCGAAAGATCCATACATACCTCGAAGGATGATATCCTTCGAGGTCCATCTGTATCAATCGAATGACATTATCTTTCGAGGTCATCGAAGGATACAAACCATCCTTCGATGACATTCTTCGACACAAGCATGTTTCAACCAATGTGCTAACTGTTTGGCCAAGTCAAACCGGAGGATGGTTGACTGGTCAAACTTACATCGAACGCACATATAAACAAATCTAACACAAGACATCGTTTTGTATCATGACACATTACAGACAAAGTACAAACACAAGCAGCTTTGTCTTGATCTTCGTGTCTTCAAGTCGAGACCAAATCGAACTGAGCCGAGTTGAACCGAGCCGAGTCGTGTCCACAAAATATGCATCAACAAACTCCCCCTTGGACGCTACTCGTGAGGTTCAACGCTATTCGTGAGATTCAACTTCGATGTCTTCCACGTCGGAGGATCTTTAAAGTCTTCACGTGTCGTAAGTAGAAAGTGTATCAACAAACTCCCCTTTTCATTTAGGAAGTGTGTCAATAAACTCCCCCTTAAATTGAACTCTTCATTGAGTCATGCTCGTGAATCTTTTGACTTGTCAATTCTTCAGATCCTTGTGGTGTTGATGAAGGGTCAGCGGCAACTCGATCACCTTATTCTTTGAGTGCCTCCACTTTGTGTCTTCATTCCAAAGCTTTGTCATCAACCATGTTCTCCTCGCCTTTAGCATCTGCACATGCAAGAAAGCTAAACGCATAATGAGAACAACCGCTTGGAATATAGTTAACATTTAAACAAACGACACATATGAGATCAAATCTCAATCAAACACCAACCGACAATATTTTGAAAGTTTAGAAAAATGTACAATTTTAGTCCTTTAACTTTCACAACTTGTTAACTTCGACAGTTTATGAAGATGCAATTGTTTTCAGGCTTACGATCAGGATTTTGGGTAGGATAGACTCGAGTTCCAACATCATTCAATCAAAAATAAACTTGAAGCAAAATCTTTTTGGATTTTATAAAGTTTATATTAAAACACACCTAAAATCTTTTTGGAATTTTTCATTTTTCAAATGTAAAGACGGAAAACAATAAATAAATATATACAAGATGCATAAACTGAAAACAGTAAATAAATATCTACAGACATTCTTTTTGCGAGTTTCGAGGGTAAGAGAATCATATCAGTGTTCGGTCATGTCAAAACGCTCTTGTTGTTCTTTTAGTTAACATTAAGATAAGCATCCTATAACAATTATCGGTATTGTTGTCCACATAAACTCAACTTATCATTTGTAATCATGGCGAGGGGATACGTTAAGGTATGATTTATACTTACCGACCGGTGTTCATCCACATCACGACACATTCCCGTATCAAGGTATGCACGAGAGTTCATCTTACCGGTGAGTATACCGATTATCATCTGTTTGACCGTATATGATGTGAGATTCTCACTTATTTTGATTTGAAAACAAGCCCTATGTGATATAATCACTTATTGATGAGGAACTTGATTTTCGATGCATGAGGGCACAGGAGCAAGTCCGTGAACAGGTCAGTACTTTCGTACAGCAGAGAGACGAACTTGACTCCCGGATAAATGTGATATTTTATCACTTATTTTGAGGGACATGTGATTGTTGAGCACTTATTGAGGTCGTATGCAGTATGTACACGTATGTATGGTATCATGGAAGATCTAGACTTGCGACCCCGTTATTTTTCGGTAAAAGATACAACCATGATACCCAGATGATAAGCAGCATAAAGACCGAATATCTCAGAACCTCGGCAATCTCTCAAACGAAATTTCGGTACTAAGACCATATGCCAATGAATGGTTCCCACCCAGTCTTCAGTCGATTTAAGATTTATATCACCCTGCACACTTTAAAATGATTGTGAGCCTACCGATACATCTTATATAGAGCTGCTTATCGCTTTTCATTTTTAGGTTTAAAGAGGTTTGGACAGACCACTGATGTACTATCATTTTCTCTTTTTCTCGCCAGGAAACTCATTTTTGTTTTTCTATTGTTTTTGTGCTTTTGAAATTTTTCGATGTTTTTGGATTTTTCAAATTTTGGATTTACTCCCCCTAAAATCAACAAACTAAGATAAAATTTAAAAACACAAAGGTATTTACAAAATTGACTTTCCGATGTTGGTTAACTCATGTTTTACCTCAATGCCGTTTACCAAAATTAATTTTTAATCTGAAAAGATTTATCGAATTTTGGAAAAATCAGTTGGCATGTCGGTTTGCGGTGTGGACCATGACAGCATTGTCTGGCCAAAGAGTGCTGTACGAGATAATACAAATTCATAAAGCAGCTTAAATATCGACAAGTAAAGGAGAGATTAGAATTTTAAAAACCGTATCCTGCAACTGCTTTGTGCATTGCAAGGAATCTGAGTGCTCTCCCAAACTGGATATCCACCCGGTGTGGATTTCAAAGTCGATTCTTTGTAGCTACTGAGAAGTCTCTTGACAGCAACAAGATCATAAACCTTTGGGTCCGACTGGTCTTCCACATTTCACCAGCGAAGGTTTTTGTCTTTCTCTTTCAGAAGTAGTGTGCGGTTGTTCAACCCATGCCAAGGCATCCGCACACCCAGTTGGTTTGTTCAACAAACACATTTTCTTCAATCACACCACGAAGAAATGTACACTGCACGTTCATCTTGTTGATTTTGAACTTCAAACGTGCTGCAGGTGCGTACATTTTGATTTGAATCTACCCTGGGGAACCCGATCACAGCCTTTAACAATTTAAACGTTGGAATGATTTTCAATTTGTCGAAGCTTCTCAAACTCATTCAACAGACATTTCTGTTTTCTTTTTCATTTTCTTTTCTTCTCTCCAACACAGGCAACAATTTCTTCTGTCGCCTGTTTTGTGCATGGACACTCCACTATCAACAATCTTACGACTATCGATAGTTCCTCCTGGAACATTCTGCACACTCACTCAAAGATTAGTTGGAGAGGGGGACCCAAGCCTTTGTGGACTTGGGTCGTCCTTGATCATCAAGGAAGGTGATCTCAATCTCCTGATGATTAGGAAAAAGAACCTGCGGTGCTCCCCCTGACTGAATTACCTGTTTTGGTTTCCAAGCTGTTTGTCCTTTACCAGTATTTGTATTAATTGTTTTTGCATTTACTGGTTTTTCCATTTTAGGTTTTGCTTGAACAGGTTTTTCTTCTTTCACCTCTGCGTTTAAGGCTTTTTCAATTACCTTTTGATTCTTTTGTTTCAACTTCTTTTCCCTTTCTTTCAAGACACGCGGGTCTTGTTTCGGGGAAACTGATCGTTTTTGGTAATTGTTTTCTTGGGGAGCCTTCAACTTTTGCAGGTATGGGCAGTATCTTACAATATGCCCAATTGTGCCACACTCAAAACACATTCTCCGCTCTACAAACCTCGGAGAAACATGTTGATGACCAGTCGAAGAACCCGACAATGAACTTTGTGATCTAGATGTACTTGGACCTAAATCACATCCCTTTGTGTGTTGGGTGTAATTATTCTGATCATTTCGTTTCAAAATTCTAACTTGTTTTATAAAATCAATGTTAGATTTATCCTGAAATGTTTCAAGTTTATCTGTACCCCTTGATCCAACAAAGTTCACTTTCGGTTCTCTTTTCTTAACAGGAGCTCTTTTGTTTTGCACCTTTTGCTGTTGAACCTTAGGTGCTTGAACATTCTTGTTCTGAGCCTTCTTTCCCTGTGTCTTACCTTTCCCGGAGTTCACTTGTTGTTTTCGCTCAACTGGTTGTTTTTGGTTTCCGTATTGTTTTCTAATTTGTTCACACGGAATTGGATCACATTGAGTGACGGTAACTTTGCCACTTTTGTTCCCCAAAAACTTTTCAATACATCCTTCAAAAATTTGCTCAATTAAATCTTGATTTACATTTTTAATTGGAAAATCTTTGTTAGAGTAGATTTTGTCATCTCCTTTGAGCGTGTACAACAAGTTATTCCCTTCACAACTAGAGACAAGGGACTCCATTCCTTTTGACATTTCAGTCTTACTCGGTTCCACTGGTGGATCACACAAGATGTGATTCTCAATTGGAATTTCTGTTGTAACCAAGTTAGACTGTTGATTCACAATTTTTATAGATTCATCATCCGATGAGTCAGATTCATCATCCGAAGAGTCAGTATCCTCAACAGTGGGAGGACTCTGTTCCTTAACACACGATGAATCTGTCACATTCTCAGATTCAGATTCGGATTGACCAGAGGATGATGTACCAGTTGTGAACCCGAGGCCTGCTGCAAAATCATCTAGATTGAGTGGCACTGTAGGTTCAAAACGGGGCATATCCTCGTCATCAGGCAATTTGGAGTAATTGTGATTCATTGGGGGAGGACATGATTTGAATCCATTACACTTCCTATCCCCCTTTTTCTTCTGAACGTCAATAATGTGATCCAAAACATAGCGGGAATTGGAATAGCTTTCCAATTTCTGCTTAATTGTCTCACATTCACATCTAGCTGTTGCTAACTCTACCATTTGCTTTTCAATTGTGTCGATTAAATCATTGTTAACATGTTGTTTTCTTAAAACAGCCCTTTGTAATTCAGAAACATCATGTTTTAATGACGCAATTGTTGCTTTAAACTCCTTTTCATTTCTGGTTAAAAACAAGTTAGCTTCAGTTGCTTTAGAAAGATCAACAATCAATTCTTGATTGTGTTTGTGTGTGACTTCAAATTTACTTTCCTGTTCAGCATATTTAACCTTTAAACTATCACAATTTTCACAGCTAACTACAGTGGGTTCATCGACACTTACCTGACCTGATGAACTGTCGACATTAGCCGTAAAGGCTGAATGGAAAGAAAAAGATCCATCTTCAGAGAAGAACTTAGCAAGCTTCTCGGAAGTTCCAGCAGATTTCTGGTAGAGAATAGATCTCCTCTTGCATAATACTTCAGCTTCAGCCAAAAGTTCATCAACCTTCAAATCTAAAGCATCACTTGATAAATCACCAGCATCAAGTGATTCCCCATCCATGCTCCCACTATAACCCGAACTATCTTCATCTTCCGAAGATTCACCAGCAAACGCGGGTTCTACAACCTTCTCAGTCACCTTAGCATAACATGCTGTTCCACCATTTCCTCCTTCTCCAAGCTGAAGCGACCAATCACAACCTTCATCTATTTGAACCACGAGTCCCCGGTTGGCATTTGATGACCCTGGTTGGCTTTGGTTGTTGACAGGTACCAACGTACGAACATTGTTCCTGTTCTGGTTCTGCTGGTTGCCTTGATTTCTGAAGGGATTTTGGTTTCCATGCTGAGCTGGTCTTGTGCATTCCCTTTTGAAATGACCGCGTTCACCACAGTTAAAGCAGGTCACAGCTTGCTTGTCGAACCCATACTTGGTGTCTTTCTTGCTTTCCAAGTTGGTTCTCCCGGTCCTTTCCATAAACTCCTTTGCTCTTCGAATTGCACTAGCAAGAGCCCATTTAATATCCATCATTTCAAACTCATCTCTATCCACTTGCTGATAATCTTCATTAGTTAGATTGATATTCCCAATCTGACCTGCGATCAATCCACAATAAGCACTAACCAAGGTATTCAACATCTCCATATGCTCCTTGGCTATTTCGACACTGACTTTGGAAAAGTTGGAAGTGTCTAATCTGACTGTGTTTGGATTGGAAGTGGCTTGAAAGTTTGAAGAGCTTCCATAAAACCCTTGCTGTTGCGGTTGTTGCTGAGGAGCTGTCGGTTTTACATCTTGTCTTGGATACATCAAGTATGCTGAAGGATCAAACTGATCTGTTGTTGATGGTCCAGTGTTTGAGACGAAAGCTGTTTGAAGCTTCGCGTGTTGAGATGCTGGTTTTTCTCCACTGATGCCTCCTGCAATCCCAAAATACATCTCTGGACTTTGAGGAGTTAGTGTTCTTTTTGCCTTCAGTTTTTCTTCTACATCCTTGTTCTCCAATTTTTGAATTAAATCATAAACGGTGATTGTGTCTAAAACACCATTTTCTTTAAGGATTTCAAGATAACTGCTCCACTTTGCTGGTAAGCTATCAGCAAATCTCTTCGTCATTTCTTGTGGAGTGGCATTGACTTTAAAAGCAAACATCTCGCTCAACAAGTGATGAAACCTTGTAGATAAATCTGCCAAAGTCTCATTCTCCATACACGTAAATCCTTCAAATTCTTTCTTCAGCAAATCTTGCTTGATCTTTCTTGATTGAGCATTTCCTTCACATCTTAACGTGAGCATATCCCACAAGCTTTTAGTAGTAGTGCAATAAACAAACTGGTGGTAAATGTCTCTGTTAAGAGCTTGTGTGAGAATCATGAATGCTTTCTTTTCTAACTCAATCTTCTTCTTATCTACATCGGACAAAGTGCTGTAAGTTTCTGGATTTGATCCTGCAACTTCCAACTCGTTTTCAAATGGAGTGAAGAAACACATCCATAGATCTTGACCTTGCCCCTGAACATAAGTTCTCAACCTTTCTTTCCACCATCCCCAATCATTGATGTGATTCAGCTTTGGCGGTTTTGTGCTTGTACCAGTTTCAATGTCGTTCTGCATCATAGATTGAATGCTGCTGTGTTGATTTGTGACCAATGCCCATTGATTTGCAGTTATCATTGCAGCTTGAGTTGGGGCAATAGCTCGCATCCATGCAGATTTGTCGAATTCTGGCTCAGGTTGTGTAACTGATGATCGTGAAGATGTTAGAGTCCACGCGGTTGGATCCCACTGATCGTTTGTTCTCATTTTATAAAAATTAATATATTAAGTGAAAATTGATTTAAAATTAATTTTCACAAACTATATTAAAATTTCGAATGATAATCAAACAGCCGAAGGATCCTTGATCGAAAGTCCTGAAAAACACAAACTGTTAAGCTTAAACAGATTAGGATCGAAAGATGCACACAGGTTCGAAAAACAGACACTTGTTCGAAGGATCAACAGTGTTCGAAAGATCACTGTTGAGTCTCGAACAATGGTTTCGAAAGATTCACTAACTCGAAAGATTCACAGTTTGACAGATCCTTATCTTTCGAATATATATCCTTATCTTTCGAATAACTATCTTTCGAAAAGATTCCCTTGATCGAAGGATATGTCTCTGACTTCGAATGATGGGTCGAAAGATGATTATCTATCGAGCCTTCCTTGATCGTAAGATGATCTTTCGATGTCGAAAGATATCCTTCGATTGCAACTGACACAACTGACACAAAGTTGACTGGTTGGTGAGAAAGGTGACGGGTTGGTGCACAACTTTCGGCAGAAGGTATGTTCAGACCCTTCTTTTCTGCCAAAACAGATTTGGGTACCTTCCCAAAGCAAACAACTTTCGAAAATAGTCAAACAAGATCAAAATACATAAAAGTTTTGAAGAACACTTGAAAATTTGATGAAGATACCAAGAACAAACCCAGAAAATTTGAATTTTCCAGAAAACCGACACTGCCAAACACGAGTTTTGGCCGAAACTTCAATAAAAACCAACTTTTAACAATGTGAAAATGAAGAATAAACCGGTTTTTATAACAACTTTCAGCAACATGCAATGATTTTCGAAGTTTTAAAACAGAAAATTTCAGAAAATATAAACTTCAAAAACCCGAAACACTCTAAAACACTCGGTTTTAACAAGGAAAAGAGCCAAGGCTCTGATACCACTTGTAGGTCCCTCTTCGGATATGAGGTCAAACCTTATCCTTGTTATATTAACACACTAGCAAGTGCGGAATCCAAGCTAGAGTGCAACCGAGTTGAGACAAGTATAAACACAAAACACACAAGGTTCACCGATTAACACCACTTGTATTAATACGAATGAAGGTTCCAGTTACAAGCTCAATGTTTACAGATGTATTCCGTAAACTCTCTCTCTCGTGTGTGTGTGTGATTTCAGCAGAATGCTGCTAAGTGTTCTCCTATGGTGTCTCTCTTGTCTCTAAGTGTCTCTACTGAAATGAACACAACACTTGGGTATTTATACCCGACACAGAAGGTATGGTCGAAGGATAAGCAAGTCTGGTCGAAGGATCATCTATCGACCAGAATGCTACCGAAAGATCCATACATACCTCGAAGGATGATATCCTTCGAGGTCCATCTGTATCAATCGAATGACATTATCTTTCGAGGTCATCGAAGGATACAAACCATCCTTCGATGACATTCTTCGACACAAGCATGTTTCAACCAATGTGCTAACTGTTTGGCCAAGTCAAACCGGAGGATGGTTGACTGGTCAAACTTACATCAAACGCACATATAAACAAATCTAACACAAGACATCGTTTTGTATCATGACACATTACAGACAAAGTACAGACACAAGCAGCTTTGTCTTGATCTTCGTGTCTTCAAGTCGAGACCAAATCGAACTGAGCCGAGTTGAACCGAGCCGAGTCGTGTCCACAAAATATGCATCAACAAAATCGACTGATTTGACCTCTTGAAGGTGGATTCCGCACGGTTCGCTCATGCAACTGTTGTGGAAGCATCATTCAATCAAGATTGGTCCAGATCTAAAGGATTTCCACACTTTCCAACTAAGTTATGAAAGATTTCAACACTTTTTCATCTGTTTTCAACTTTCCTTCAATTTTCTACACAAATGGATGGAATCTGGACTCAATCAGACTCTTTACTCGTTCCTTAGTCGAGAGCCGGCTTGAAAACGGATTTCCACCAGAGAGATGGACCGATTAACGGGTCAAACAGGAATCTTCATCAAGAACAGCACATTTGACCGAATGGGCTTAGACCATCCGACTGAATGAACTAGACCTTGTATTTTCCCGTTGTTTGACATGTCGTCACGCCGTCTCCGTTAACTCAAAAATTTTACTTAGAATTTTTTTACAAGAACTTCAACTACAGATCCTCTCTCTAGAATGGCCATCCGACCGGATGACCTGACCCTTACAATTTCGATTGCTTAAACGCTTTTAACTAAACTTTGAATTTTAACGATTCACAAACACCCACACACTGTTCGAATGGCCATCCGCTTGGATGACCATCCGTCCGGATGACCATCCGTTCGGATGGGACCCATCCGTTTGGATCACCTATCGAACACTTAACTCACTTCTACCCCACTCAACACTTTGATTTCAACCATACAGGACTTATGCTTCTATTTCCGTGCATAGGCTAACTCAACGCGCTCCCTTCAATCCAATCCAGCTTGTGTTTACTCGTTAAACACACACTGTGAGTATACTCGAACCCATTTTTGTTTAACGCACTTTTGGGTGTTACATACGTTCTATATCAAAACACAACACACAATGCAAACACTTTACAAACGCTAACCACTCCCGCATGCTATACGTGATTTGTTGAATGCTTGTTACTATGCTTATACAGTGTTACACTAGACCGCCTCTAGCAACGATAGTACTATAGTTTGGACTCGGCACCTGTCGTGGACAGGGGTTGCTAGGGATCACATTACTTTACTTCACGTGTTTTCTTTGGTGAACATATGTCACGCATACTCTACAACGCAGTCTCGTGGTTGGGTTGTATCATTGTTGATAGTTACATGCTTCGCCCGTTACGTGTTACATGCTGGTTATGCGTAAACTCTTTTTATACTATTATTATGCAAACTTGTGTACTCACCTTTACTTTATGTATTGACTTTTATTTTAACGTATGTGGCAGGTTGATGGATTTGTTATGTTGAATCAAGATAGGCAGTCTAGAAACTCATCTAATAGAAATCTAGGTTGTCAGACTTGTTTTGTTTTTGAGAACTCGCTGTCAGTAATAACTATGTGTTGAGTATTTGTTCGTTGGTATGAGACAATGAATGTTAAAAATATTGGTAATGGCTAGTTGTTATGGATTCTCGTGAGCAATCTGGTTCGCCTAGTGTCGCGCCCCGATAATTCCGCCATTGGTTGGGGTGTGACAACCTCCACCATCACCATCACCACCACCTCCTCCACAGTAATAACCTATGGAAAAAAGGGTCATCGGTGTGCGCTAGATTAGAAACCGGACCCTACAATGATCTGAAACCGATCTAGAAACCTGTTTGGGTGAAACCAGTCGGATCCTATATGATCCGTCAGTTTGAGTATAGATATACTTTGAATCCGGTTTGGGAGAATGGCTAATTAAATAATGCAATGAAATCGGTTTTCAAAACGATCCTATCCGGTATAGTTTTATGGTTTTCTTTTAGAACTGGTTTGGGCATATTTGGTTTTGACTCAATCTTAAGCAGTTTTAAAACCAATCTGGTTTGGCTCAAAAACAGGTTTTATATATGGTTGATCCGCTGTGAACAAATAGCAGTAGTTCATCCCGCCACGAGTCCACGGTAATGAGGGATGAAGGTGGTGGAGGAGGTGGTGGTGGTGATGGTGGTGGTGGGTTAGAGAGAGAGAGAGAGAGAGATGGGGGATAAGAAGATGAGGGGTGGGTCATCACTTTTTGGTTTATTTTTAATAACAAGGGCATTTTAGTATCACTTAACACCAAAAACTAACCTCCATCCGCGCCAGGGATTATCCTGAAACGAAATTGCAAAAGTTGAGGACTATAGCTGTATTTTTAGAAAGTTATGAACTAAAAGTGAAAAATACGCAAACCATATGAAGTATCCAGACCATTTTCTCTTTTTTTTTTTATCTTTAACCGTTTTCACACGAAAATAAATAGCAGTAGTTCATCCCGCCACGAGTCCACGGTAATGAGGGATGAAGGTGGTGGTGGAGGAGGTGGTGGTGATGGTGGTGGTGGGTTAGAGAGAGAGAGAGAGAGAGATGGGGGAGAAGAAGATGAGGGGTGGGTCATCACTTTTTGGTTTATTTTTAATAACAAGGGCATTTTAGTATTACTTAACACCAAAAACTAACCTCCATCCGCGCCAGGGATTATCCTGAAACGAAATTGCAAAAGTTGAGGACTATAGCTGTAATTTTAGAAAGTTATGAACTAAAAGTGAAAAATAGGCAAACCATATGAAGTATCCAGGCCATTTTCTCTTTTTTTTTTTTTTTTTTTTTTATCTTTAACCGTTTTCCCACGAAAATAAAATGACCGCAAATTTTACTATGAGTTTGCGACCGAAATTCGCTCTAGTTTGTTTTTACCGGATATTTATATTTGAACTTCCATATTTTATTTTTTGGAACCATATGGAAACCAAATGAGCGTTCACAAATTTTTCAAGAAGGTTTTTTTTTATTATTATTATTATTATTTTTTCAAATGAAACAAGTGTTGAGGCTACTTTGCTACTAATTTGATTTCAATCGCAAGTCACTTAATTTAAGAATGTTGATTTTTGGTCGTAAAAGACCAGTTATGTAGTAGCTAGAAACCCACTAAAACACACATTTTATATATCAAATTTCACATACATCATATCTATGCCAATTATCCCATTCTAATGACCTTAAGTTACTCCTATTTTTAATCGATAAGAAACTCATGGACCTTTTAATCTCTTCCATAGTTCTCAACGGGCACACCGCCTTATCATAAATCTCGCACGTCAAACACGCCATAAGGCCGTAAGGGTAACCACTTGGCGTACTCGATCCAGTCCATCACCGAGATAACATTAACCGCAGGAACTAGAAACATTGTTTATCTACCGACCGATCATCGATGGTATCTCTCACCAAATAGATGAATGTAAATGTGGAACCAAATAGATTGAATGTATAACATTTATTATGATATTGACATAATAGAGTAAATTGCTAAAATCGTCCCTGACGTTTGTTCACATTTGCTAGATCCATCCAAAAAAAGTTTTTTTCTCATAGGAACCACTGAGGTTTCAAAAAAGTTGCTAAATCCATCCAAAATGACTAATACCCTAAAAATACTAACTTTAAAGAGAGGTAATTTAGTCATTCTCTTAATTTATTTAATTTACCCTTTTTTTAAACAGGTTATTACATGCCCTTATAAACAAAACCCTAAAAACTTTTCAGTCGACCTCAGTTTCTCCAAAATTTCATAAGCAAATACAATAGAACCAATTAATGGCATGGGTATGTGGTCAAATTCAGCATGCCCAACTACCTTAGTTTCTCCAAAATTTCATAAGCAAACTGGTAGACCTAAGAAAAAGAGAAAGAAATCTACTGTTGAGGTTGAAGAGTTGAGAAAGCAGGTTTCTACAAGCTCAAAAATGCCAAGACATAGCAACTCTGTAACCTGTGGTATTTGCAAAAGTAAAGGACATAACAAGAGAACTTGTGGAAATGGTGCTGGAACAAGTGGTGTTGCTGGAAGCTCAAATGGTGCTGGAACAAGTGGTCGAGATGCAGCTTAGAAGTGTTATTTGGGTGCTTGTTTAATTTTTGGTCAGTTGGCATGTATTAACTGTCAGGTTGTATTTTTATGTGTCAAACTGTTATAGGCATGTGGTTATTTGGCATGTATTAACTGTTTCGATGGTATATTTTTGGTCAGTTGGTATATTTGGCATGTATTAACTGTTTCGATGGTATATTTTTGGGTTTCATTGTAATGTAATTCTGTTCATTCTGTCTTGTTCGTTAATTGTAATGTAATTGCGCAACGCTGCACAACTGCAGCTATTCGTAAGGTAATTTCGTTCACAACGGGGTCAATCGAAAGATCTAATTGAAGACGGAAGGTAATTTCGTTTCACAACTGCAGCTGTTCGTAAGGTAATTTCGTTCACAACTGCAGTTGTTTGTAAGGTAATTTCATTCACAACTGTAGCTGTTCGAAAGATCTAGTTGAAGGCGGAAGGATATCCAAACAGTCTGCAGTGAAGGTAAAAACCTTCCGCAAGGTAATTTCGTTCACAACGGGGTCAATCGAGTACAAAAGAAGGGTAACGCGGGTAAGGGGCGCAGTAAAAAAGGCGTAAACAAGGACGTGGTGGACTTGAGAACACTCTTTAACATTTGTATCTTAGCTGCTGTCCTTTTTTAAAAATCTCGAATGAAACTGTTTTGCATATTGCCCAAAAAAAGAAGCAGCTGCATATAGCTTACTGTATACAAAAATAAATTTACGTTTTGAACACTCTTGAACCTTTGACCATGCCATTTACTTTACCACTTTTAACTTACTGTATACAAAATAGAAAGAATATATTATTCTTAGGTATTATTCATTTTGGATGTTTAAACTGTATGTTGTTGAGGTCGAGTGAAACAAGTTTTAGGGTTTTGTTTATAAGGGCATGTAATAACTTGTTTAAAAAAAAGGGTAAATTAAATAAATTAAGAGATTGACTAAATTACCCCTCTTTAAAGTTAGTATTTTTAGGGTATTAGTAATTTTGGATAGATTTAGCAACTTTTTTGAAACCTCAGTGGTTCCTATGAGAAAAAAACTTTTTTTGGATGGATCTAGCAAATATGAACAAACGTCAGGGACGATTTTAGCAATTTACTCGACATAATATTATATACAGGAAATAATTAAATAAAATTAAAAAATACACATAAAATAAAACAATATGCAGTTTATCCTTTTCCTCTCTCCAAACAGATAGAAACGGTTGTAACCACCATTCCGACTCTTCGATCACGTAATCTCTTCGAATTCGACTACTATATTAGCTCACATTTCTCCTCTAAACAGCAATAATCATTTTTATTATATATTTTGTTTATAATATCGATAACAAAGTTTGTTTTTGCAGCTGCTAAGTATTCCAAGATGTCTACAAGCATTCCAATCGGAATTGATCTTGGAACAACATACTCGTGTGTTGCCGCTTGGTTTGATCAACACAACCGTGTGGAGATCCTTCCTAATGAACAAGGTAACACCATTACTCCATCATGTGTTGCATTCAATGATGGTGAACTTTTGGTAGGTGAGGGTGCCAAAAACCAAATCACCAGCAACCCGGATAACACCGTTTTTGGTACGTTCATATTATGATCAAAACACATTGATTTTTTTCATTTAGTATACATGATGCTAGCTAGCTAGTTGATAATTTTTATGTACTGTTTTTTGCTGGTATTTAGATGTTAAGAGGATAATGGGAAGTAGATTCAGCAATGTCAGCTTGCAGAAAGACATACAATCATGGCCTTTTAAGGTGATCGAAAAATCTAGTGATAAGCCGATGATTGTACTTGAACACATGGGTGCAAGCAAGGAGTTTTCTCCTGAAGAAATATCTTCTATAATTTTAAAGAGCTTGAAAGAGGCTGCCGAGGCATACCTTGGTACAACGGTTAGCGATGTGGTGATTACTGTCCCTGCATACTTCAGCGACAAGCAACGACAGGCAACAAAGGACGCTGGTACACTGGCTGGCCTTAACGTCATGCGATTGATCAGTGAACCCACAGCAGCTGCAATTGCGTACGGTTTAGACAAGATTTTAGATTCAAACCACCCACAGCAGAAAAACGTCTTGGTGTTTGATTTAGGTGGAGGGACATTCGACGTGTCACTTCTCACTATCAGCAGGGAGGGAACAATACGTGTTAAAGCAGTGGGAGGCGACACGCATTTGGGTGGAGAGGATTTTGACAAGGTGATGGTTGATTTTTGTAAACAAGAATTTAAGAAAAAACAAAATAAAGATGTTAGTAAAAATGCAAGAGCAATGGGGAGACTGAAAGTTGCCTGTGAGAAAGCAAAGAGGGATTTGTCCTCAACAACTCGAACGTTGATTTCCATTGATTGCTTGTATGATGGTATTGATTTTTCAATGAAGTTCACCCGAGCAAAATTCGAAGAGCTCAATGCTGCTTTATTTAATAAATGCATTGAGCATGTAGAAAATTGTTTAAGAGATGGGAATATGCAAAAATATGATGTTCATGATATAGTTCTTGTTGGTGGGTCGACTAGGATTCCCAAGGTACAACAAATGCTGAAAGAATTTTTTTACGGGAAACCACTTTGCAAGAGCATTAAAGCAGATGAAGCTGTCGCTTATGGTGCAGCAGTGTTGGCTGCAAACTTGAGCGGTAAAGGAATAGAGCTGTAAAAGATTTGATACTTTTAGACGTCACCCCTTTGTCGCTTGGTACCAGTGTCACAGTCCATCATTATATGAGTGTCATAATCCCGAGGAACACACCAATACCCACCATGAACGAGGAGACTTATGTGACAAGTGTCGATAACCAAGAAACTATTGTAGTCGACGTGTATCAGGGTGAGTGTGGTAAAGTGAAAGATAACATTTTCCTTGATGAGTTTAAACTTCATGGTGTTCCACCAGCCCCTGCAGGGAAACAAAACGTAAAGGTTTGCTTTAGCATAGATGTCAATGGTATTCTTGAGGTGTTTGCCGAGTTGGTATCTACTGGTAGTAAAAAAAGTTTATTAATTGCTGGGAGTGGAAATGTGTCCAAGGACGACATTGAGACTATGCTGAAAAAGATTGAGCTATGAATTATAAATTAGCATTGCAGATTAGGTAAAAATAGTCCTAATGTTTCTTCTTTCAATAACTTTGTTATGATTCTAAAATCTGTTATATGATGTTTTGATTTAAGGATATCTTTATGCAATTGCTGTGTGACTTGTGAATGTATTGTTAAGGTATTACTTTAGTTTATTAGATATGTAAATAAGATATGTGATATTACAATATATATCGCTGTGAGACTTGTGAATGTATTGGATTTGGAACTCAATAGCCGTAAAGTTATATTTTTAAGTTATAAAAAAATTTATATAAAGTTGAGATGGCTTTTAATGTGATTTATTCTCACTTATCTCATCAGATACTGGTTACAATAGATCCTCAAAAGATTATAACTCTGATGATATTATATATTGTTGGAAAAGTTAGTGTAAATATGATTTTGCATTAAACTTTAATCACACCTAATTATATCTAAGTACAATATATAAAATTAATAATTTATAGGTTTGCGTTATCTTTTTGAAAGGTCACAACTTGCTAATATATATTCGGAATGGAGCTAGGATAAATAAGATCTTTATGTTACGAACCGAATCGTTAACTAATTGATCCAAAGAAAATAGATCGAAGCTTGAAAGAAAATTAGAGAGAAACCAAGACTTAATTCATATATCATTCATACTTCCAAATGGAAACGTACAAAAATATAAATAGATAAGTTGCATGCTACAATTCCTAAAAGATGGACCCGCTACTAAGAAACTAACTCAATTGACCCACTACTCTAAATAAACAAATAAAACAACTAGTAAAAAGGATGATGAAGAAACGAGCATCGGCCGGTAACATAACCACGTTCCCAATTGTTGTGCATGGGTAGCACACATCATTCCCTTCCCCTTGAAGAAACCTTGTCCACAAGGTTGAGAATCTCGACACAACATGATCAAATTCCACGGTGGATGCCATTCGAATCTTCCATCCGCGTTCGGAGCAGTCACAACGGGTCGCCAAGGTGGGTGCCACTCGCGTTCATCGACTACACCTTCTCTCGATGTTTTGTTGTCCTTTTGTGAGTTCTGGTTGTGTTGTTGGCGTGGCGAAGGGCTGAAGACACGAAGCACCGGTACGGGTGCGGGTTTTGGTGACCGTGTGACTAATGGTGTGGCAGGTTTTGGCGGCGGTTCAGCAACGGTTGATGGAGGTGGTTTGGTGACAGTGGTAGGTGGTGGTCAGGCAGCAGTGGTTGGTGGTGATGTTGTGGTGGCGCTAGCGCTGGCAAGAGCTTGAAACCGGGGTCGGTTTTTGAGAATATCGATCATCCGAGCAATACATGACTCGATTTGATCGAACAACTCGTGTTTGGATAGGGTTTGAGCGTCCATTGACGTGGATCAAGACCGCTCTGATACCAATTGTTACGAACCGAATCGTTAACTAATTGATCCAAAGAAAATAGATCGAAGCTTGAAAGAAAATTAGAGAGAAACCAAGACTTAATTCATATTTCATTCATACTTCCAAATGGAAACGTACAAAAATATAAATAGATAAGTTGCATGCTACAATTCCTAAAAGATGGACCCACTACAAAGAAACTAACTCAACTGACCCACTACTCTAAATAAACAAATAAAACAACTAGTAAAAAGGATGATGAAGAAACGGTAACATAACCACGTTCCCAATTGTTGTGCATGGGTAGCACACATCACTTTAGTGTTCTAAACGGTGGCTTTCATATGAAATTTGAAAAGAGGAAATGAATGAACTTGTTCCAAATTAACCGGTATAATCGTTAAGTTCCGTTAGTTTTTTTTTATACTCTAACCCCTATGCACGTACAAATGGATTGTCGAATTTGGGTCAAAGAACCTAAAATCTTGAAGCTTGTGTCCAGGCCTGCAGACACGAATGCCATATAAAAGTTGTTAGACTGGGTGGGGGGGGGGGGGGGGGGGGTTGGGGCGACGGAACGCATTTAACGTTTGGCTAGACCACACCCGGCTAGAGTTGACCATAGCGTTGCCCCACTGACGTGAGGATTGAGCCTGACGTACGTGGGGCGGGGGGCTGGGGTGACATGACTGGCTTTGATTGGCTAGTATTTGATGACCGTTGGGCTAGTCGTTAGGCAAAGCCGTTGGCCAACGACTATTTAAAAAAAAAATCTTTTAATTATTTTCTATATAAATCAAGCATTTCTTACTCATTTTTACTATCTAAAAAATCAAAAACCACTATCAAACTCCAGAAAAAATATATAAAATGGATTCTTTTAGTTCAAGCGATTTGTATGATAAATTTGTTTTGTCATCTTCATCCGACGACGGGGCAGAATTATCATTATCAGCAGTGTCGATGGTGGCGAAAGGTCTTGTTGAAGATGCAGATGAAGGGACTTCCCAACCCCAAACCAAACAGAGGAAGTATATTATTCGTGAACGCGAAACCGCAAACGATTTGATAGTAAGCGATTATTTCTCACTCGAACCAACGTATGATGAAAGAATGTTTAGGCGTCGTTTTCGTATGAATAAATTCTATGATTTAATATAAATAAAACGTGTTTTAAAATTATTTACTATATTCTATGATTAGTATAAAACCCAAAAAAGGGAAATTTAGGTGCCACATGGCACCCAAGGCCGCCTAGCCATGCCCTTCTACACCCCACTTTTTTGGGTGTGGACTGTTGGAGTCCACACCTGTCACGTGTCGAGCAATGCCCCCAACCCAAGCCTCTCCACACCCCATAATCTTTAGACTTACACAATCGAGTTTTGTTATTATTATTGTTTAAGTTCATTTGTGAATCTTTTATGTGGCGATGTGGTGTTATATTTTAATGTAAACTAGGTTTAGAGAAGTTCGCCGCATTGCGGCGAATTTCTTTTGTTATTTAGTCTGTGTTTACATATGTTTTGAAATCACTACGAGCGTGTTGCGAAAAGAACTGCTGACAAGAATAAAAAAATGTATAAAAAAACACTAAAAAATAACCGAAAGAAAATCAACCAAAAAAGTTGCATGGTAACGATTTTGTTCGTATAAAACCCGTGGTCAGAGATGAGTAAATTGTTCTGGGTACCGGTACCAAATTTGCCGAACCGAAAGATATTAAGTACCAATTCGGTACCGACTTTTGGCGTTCCAGATACCGGTTAACTACCGTTTTTTACCTTCATATACCGGTACTGTAACCAGTATTTTCGGTATCAGTGCCGATTCTTTATCAGTTGCCGCCGAGCTCATCCATACCCCTGAAATTAAAAAAGAAAAAATTAAAAGTTGAAGAAAATCAACAAAAAAAATTTTACGATACGTTGTTCGTACGGTAACCGTGATCAGAGATGAGAAATGGTACCGGGTAGCCGCACTGAATTTTCCGAACCAAAAGATTTCCAATATCAATTCGGCACCAACTTTTGGCGTTTTCTGTATTAGTGCCGGTTTTTACCTTCATGTACTGATACCGAACAGCACCGTAACGGTATTTTCGATACCAGTACTGGTTCGATACCGGTTGACATCAAGCTTATCCCAAACCCTGATATTAAAAAAAAGGATTAGAGTTAAAAAGTAAAGAAAATAACTATTATTATAATATTAAAATAATAAAAGTATTAAAAAAATTATATATTATTATAATATTAAAATCACTATTCATTTCAATTCGTTTATTAATATATAGTACCAATTCGGTACCGACTTTTAGTGTTCCTGATACCGGTTCACTACCGTTTTTTACCTTCATATACCGGTACTATAACCAGTATTTTCGGTATCAGTACCGATTCTTTATCAGTTGCCGCTGAGCTCATCCCTACCCCTGAAATTAAAAAAGAAAAAAATTAAAAGTTGAAGAAAATCAACAAAAAAAAAATTTACGATACGTTGTTCGTACGGTAACCGTGATCAGGGATGAGAAATGGTACCGGGTAGCCGCACTGAATTTCCCGAACCAAAAGATTTCCGATATCAATTCGGCACCAACTTTTGGCGTTTTCTGTATTAGTGTCAGTTTTTACCTTCATTAACTGATACCGAACAGGACCGTACCGGTATTTTCGATACCGGTTGACATCAAACTTATCCCAAACCCTGATATTAAAAAAATGATTAGAGTTAAAAAGTAAAGAAAATAACTATTATTATAATATTAAAATAATAAAAGTATTAAAAAAAACTATATATTATTATAATATTAAAATCACTGTTAATTTCAATTCGTTTATTAATATATATAGTAATAATAATAGTAATAATTCAAAGAGAAATATGTTAAGTGTTGGGGAATGGCTAAATAGTTGTACTTTCAAAATGGGCAACAAGCTTATGAGCGTGCTCACCTCAACTCAAACCTGGCGAAAGTATAAACAAGTAGTTCTACATGAAAATTACATAGAAATGGGCTAAAAGTTTAAACAAGCCGCTTCTACTTGAAAATTACTTGGACTAATTACGAGCGAGATTCTAGTCACGAGCTATCAAATAGCTCTAATTCAATAGTGAATAAACTGTATCACTTTTTCATAATTTTTTATGACGATTTGTTTGAACCTTATTTAAATCATAAACATCCATTTTAGTCTGTTTTCATAACAGAATCAGTCATCATTTCAGCCGTCTTATCGGTTCATTAGTCCTCTCAGTTGAATCGGTTTAAAAAAACAGATGATGTTATAAATAATTTAACATCTAAAATTATGAATATATAACTATATTAAACAAAATATGAAATATAGAGTTTAAAGTAATAAATAAACCGGTAAATTGATTTTGAAAGGAGAGTTAAATCCGGTGACGTTTCAAATGAATATGACTCAAATAAACACAACCAGATCGTTAGACTACCGGTAGTGGGGTTTTTCTGGCGTTTTTCCCCTAAAACAACGCCCCCCAACGCCTTTAAACCGCCCCTGGGCGTTTTTTCCAAAAAAAAAATTGCCGGAAGCGTGCTTTATAAAACGCCGATGTCGCATACCTTCACAATATTTGGCCAATAGCATTTTTTTATGGTTTTTATTTTTTATTTAATTCTGTTAGAATATAATGCCCCACAATGCTAACATGCTGACTATACTGTCACATGACGCAAAACGCTCAAAGGTGGAGGTATTCTCTTCCCCTACCACTACACATGTTCTTGTGCCAAGTTTCTAATTCGATAGGTTTAATTATGAGAAGGATGATTCTAGTATACTCCATAATCAATAGGTTATGATATCTGAAATAGATGATTTGTATCTAAATTACCTTTGACACTTGGATCATTTTCTTGTGCTCTCTCACTTGCATGTGTTATTTAAACGTGTTACTTTTGTCCTCTCAACTATTATTGTCATGTATTGGAATTTTTTGAAAGGCAAAAGTGTATTGGTATAATGGGCAATATGGCTTTCAATTAACAAGTGACCATCCTCCATCTATATATACCTCTCCTTACCCCTCTCATCTTCTCACCTCATTCACACACACTTCACCTCAAAAAAACACACATAAATCATAACCAATAACACGCTATGAGTCGCCCATACAGATTCCTATCCACCACAGTTATCCACTCATCATCAACAACGGTGACCGAATCGCCTGACCGAACCGTGGAATCCGACTTTGTCATCATCCTTGCTGCTTTACTATGTGCTCTAGTTTGTATTGTAGGTTTAATAGCCGTAGCTTACTGCACCTGGCTTCAACGGAGAATGATGGCAAATCGGACACCTAGACAACCATCAACACCTAACAACGGAATCGAAAAGAAGGTCGTAGAGGCGCTCCCGAAGTTCGCATATGACTCGAAGAAAGAGAAGGGGGTAAAGGTTTCGTACGGAGAGTGTGTGATATGTTTGGTGGAGTACGTAGATGGAGACGAGATTCGAGTGCTGCCTCAGTGTGGACACGGGTTTCACATCGGATGTATCGATAAGTGGCTCGGCTCGCACTCGTCGTGCCCGTCGTGTAGACAGAATGTGGTGATCGGTAAATGTAAAACGTGCGGTGAGTTTCCGAGTTATGCAGCCGGGAGTATATCGTTGGTGGTGGTGGAACATGAAAGTGGGGGTTCTAGTTCAATGAATAAAGTAGAAGGAAGTTAATGGTTAGCAATGGTCAACGATGCTATAAGTTATTATTATTATTCCGACAAAATGAATATATGTAATTCCTAATTCAGTGGTGGACGATTGTTAGGTTTTAAAATTTGTCGGCTGTATATATTATTTTATATGGATAAAGTGTAATGCTTATTTCAAAAAGAATAATGAAATTAGCAAATTTTCATTGTATATTTAAAATTTTTTCATTATATAGTCATGCCTGATAGCTAAAATCTCTGGATTCCTGGACATCAACTTTACTTACGGGTAGGGTTCTTCTGTGCTTTCTGGAGGCATAAAACCAAATAAAATTTTGAGATCCTTTTTTCTTACTTGATTATTATAATCGATATTTCTTTAACTGTGTTTGAAACCAAACAAAAATCTAACACAATTATAACACATAGTGGTTCATTTCTATAAGGAATCAAACAAATTTTAAATAATAAGTTTGTACTAATATTACTAGTTAACATATTAATTTTCTTTTCAGTAGAGGCTCTAGGCCCAAGCCTAAGTTAATTATACTATAAGTCCGGCTATGCTTACGGGTTACATAGTAGATAAACGTATAGAGAGGGATATATTACTTTTTATTTTGTTTCTAGTGGAGTTGCTAACCCTAATTTATAGCTTTTAAGAGAGAAAACTGAGTTTGAATATAACTCCGAGTTCACATGATACGTATTTGTTATTATTAGATCGAGGATATGGTGAATCATGTGTTTCGCAAACAGTGGCGAAACTTGAGATTTCCGATTCGGGGTCGAAAACGTATAAACCTCATAAAATTATAAAACCGGGGAGTCAAAAAAGTATATGCCTAAAAAATTCCATACAAAAACTACATACCGGATACTATTGATCGAAAAGTTCGAGGGAGGGGGGGGGGGGTGGGGTGGTCCTACAAAGCTGCGCACCTGTTCGCGAATCAACCATGTAAAACATTTAATGTTACAACTTACGGTTGAAAATATTTCAATCAAACAGTAAACTAATATAAACTTTATTAATTACCGAGTTATCAGCCAAACCAGTTTTTTACAACTTGAGCAAACTGATTAAAGAAAGGTAGAAGGAGACTGTCCCGTTATCGGACGAATTTAAAGAACATGCAAAAAGTAAAACCAACCTGGCGAATGAGAAAGAACAATCTTCGAACTGCACGGATGATTCCTGTCCTTAAAGGATTTTACGCGCTCGTATTGTTGTGAGCTGCAGCGTAAACTCCCAGGATTTAATACAGAACTGATCTAGTATTCCAACAGCAATGGAAACCAGAAAAACGCAGAAGCTGGAAACGAAACTGGAGCACACAAAGATGGGATGAGGCTGCGAAATTATGTGTGCGTGAATGAGTAGCATGAGGCTTTTATTTATAGTCTGTGATCATACCAGAGAATGAGAAAAACGGGGAATGGGATAAACCTCCAGAACCATCTCCTGTTGCTAGAGATAACCTATACGAATTCGAATTGGAAGAGATAACCCCCACTGTTTCGAATTCATCTCTATCTCAACCTT
>JARYGA010035093.1:0-23006 GCA_030545235.1 Helianthus tuberosus | reverse complement strand
AAACTTTGGCTTCTTCATACGACTTTTGGTCACACAGGTTCTATAGAGAGAATCTAGACAGAGGAAGGGTGAGACGTGGTTGGCACGGTGGACCACCGACGGAGGGAGGCGGCTTACAACACTGAAGACGGTCGTCGTCGTTTTCCTCGGTCACCTGAAACCAGATCCACCAGCTGTGGCTTCTAGAACAAAGGCAGTGTCATACCGCCGATCGCAGCGGCGAACGGAGATAGCGAACGGAGATAGCGATTCTTTGTATGTCAAGGAATGGGCGGATTGGCTTTCTGACGAACTCGGCTAGGGTTCCGGTAATTCAATTCAGGTTCGCATTTCTTATCGCAAGATTATCTCAGTGTAAATGTCATAATTAAAACCTAAAAATCATGTTTATGAAAATTTTCTTTGAGATCAATGTTATATGAATTTTTCGATACAGTTTGTGTGCTACTATCTAAAGAAAAATTGACTATTGGTCAATTGTATAGTTTGAATATGAAAATTCAAAACCCGGTTAAGTAACTAATTCGATCTATCTTTTCCCCAATCAATAGTTTACTCATAAGTTAGCATGTTGGTCAAACCTAAAATTTATACATAGTTAGCCAACTTGAGCAGCTTAGAAGAGCTGCGAGTTTCACTATGCATATATTTAAAGTATTCTTGTATCATAACAAAATAGGATGACTTATTTGATGCGATTGAAGAGCTCCAGCTTCACAAGAGGAGGATAAAAGGTGTATTATGGCTACTCTTTGGACGTTATGGAATCGGAGAAATAACAACATATGCAGGCGAGAAAAACACCTAGCTGGAGACAAGAGAGGGATGCCCCGATGGGTATCCCAATTGTAACCAGCAAGAGAAGATGGAAACAAATGTTAAGGTAAAGGAGAAATTTGAGATGTAACTTTCCTGTGGTTAAAGCACTAGGCTAAACTGGAGTTTCTTAGTATAGATAATGTTTGCTTATGGAGTGAATGTAATATTAATGTAAATTTTGGGGTAATGGCTTCCTTCTAGCTCCTGGTTAATTTTAGGAGATACATGTTTTTTTTGGTGATTAATAAAGTTGTTTCCCTTCCCTGCTCAAAAAAGAAACAAGATTGTCATTACTAAGCAATGCATTATTAATTTTTTTTTCATTTCTTTTAAATTTACATGTAATGTTATTCGGATTAACCGGTACCGAACAAGTGCCCGCCGCGAAGCGCGGGGCATCCACTAGTTATAATAATAAACTAGTATAATATATTAAATAATAAATAATAAAAGACTATATATTATTATAAAAATAAAGTTACTATTCATCAACCCTCATCAACAATATATATATAATTGTTTTTCGTATTTATTTATAATTCTTTTAATACGTGTTGAAGTTAACCAAAGAAGTTCATAGTTAAATAATAAATTGAGGTTTTGCCATTACTTGATGCAAATATATATTTATGGCATCTTTTGCTCTTATTTCATAGTTGTTTTTCTAAAACCCTCTTTCACACACAAAGTTGTTGAACATTTTCTTAGATGTTTCTTTGAAAACAGTGGATAAATTTGAAAGCGGGAATCTACATGAAAATTCAGATAGCAATAGCTTAAACAAATTAAATGGTGAATAAATTCCAATTTTGCAAACAATTGTGGATAGATTGATTCGTACTTGGGGCTTTCCTTCGCTAATTGTTTCAAACGTAATTATATTTTAGCTTTCTTTTAGACATACAAATTGGATAATGAACTGAACCAATGTTGTTTAAATTATATAAGAATAAATATTAGTTTATTACCTGATGCGTCATTGTCATAAGAAACCCAGCCGATACTGACATCAGTACCGGTAACAATATTATCTGAACTTGTACCGATATTTGTTTTTACGTGATTCTTTTAATTGGTTGACTCGGTGTAGCTTTTTCGTGTCAGGTAGATTTTACCTGGCACTCGCTTATTGGTCCTGACAAATTACAATTTTGCCCCCAATTCAAGATTACAATCTTGCAATTGTTTTAGATTTTTTTAATAAAACTATGGTAATTTTTTGTTTTAATTGGTTGACTCGATGTAACTTTTATTTAGATCGTGTTATAAATAGCATGTACAAGTAAGCAAAATATAGGCCTACATGTTATGAAAGTGAGAAATATTCGGTTTAATGCCCCTCGACGCTGGCTAAGCAAAAACTAGTTTAATTAATTTATATTACATGAGGTAGCTAGTTTATATGTCCATGAAAATATACTTATCCACGGGATATATATATCGGATGGACAATGCTATATAAGAAACCCCATATTTTTAGAAAACTTTGCAAACTCAATATGTGGCCTATATTTATCCACATCATCCAAGTCAATTGATTAAGCTTATGGCAGCTAAGGGTATATTAGTAATTTGGTACATCTATCCACCCACCTCAAGAACTCTTCCCCATTTGATTTGACATTACCATTAATGCCTATCACCTCACATCCATACCCCCCATTTATAGATTATTTCATTTTTAAAATCCAAATTATGTACATATCGTCCCTCACATCTCCTCATCTTCACTTGCATATCACCCTTTTCTCCATTAATGTCCATGGAGACAAATCCACCAACCTTCGATGTGATTATGGAAGATGATTTGAGTTCTGCATCTGATCTTCATGCAACTACTGTTAATTCTTGCTCTGAGAATATAGGTCAAGAAAATGGAAGCAGTTATAATCCAAATCATCAAAATTACTTTGCTCATCCTCCTCCAAGTCAAAGTCAACCACTAATCAAGAAAAAAAAAGAAGTGTTCCAGGCAACCCAGGTTTAAATCTCTGAAATATTTAATCTTGTTTCTTGGCTTTTTCACAATTTTCAAAAAAAAAAAAGACGAAAAAATGGTGGGTTTTCAATTTTTCATTATTTCTAAATGAAAAATATGTTTTTTCAAAGAAAGTCTACCATGAATGTACTAGCAGTTGACCCCAGGTTGAAAATGGTTAAATCTTTAATCTTTTTTCATGGGTTTTGCCGGTGGATATTTGTACTATGTAACTCTTAAATCAAAAACATATTTATAAAAAAAAGTAATAATAAATTATGTGATTATGAAATGACAATTGAGACAGTTTCTGTCTTTAATAAACTTAAAAATAAATTGTAAAAATTGTAGATCCAGAAGCAGAAGTGATATCCTTATCACCCAAGACATTAATGTCAACAAACAGATTTGAGAAAAAGATTGCAATTTAGCTAAAAAGTTGTGATATTGTTTGAGAAAAGATTTTCTGGCTATGAATGTGTTAATAGTTATGTCTGGTTAACGACTTAACGGTTATCTTATCTTTTTGTTATTAGGATGGTGATGGATACAAGGGAAAGAAGATCCAATTCTCGGGACCGTTGGTTTCGTCAAACGTGGATCAGATGCTTAAGGATCATGACCATGTTTATGTTACAGCACAACACAACTAACACGTGTTATAGTTTGAACTTCAGGACATGCATGTGTTACATGTGACATGAAACCCATGTACAACGTAACACGTGTTAGTGCTATGTATTTTTGTTTACTAGTAATATGTAATGTGAGACTCTTCTTGTTTTCTCTAGTACACGATGTTAAAACGGTCTAGACTTAACACATTTTCTGTTGGAGGCGCCCGTATTTGTACCTCTACTGTTACAGTTACTATTGAAATTTATGCATCCATTCTGGAAGTCTTAACACATGTTATAATAGAGGCTTAACACACGTTATATCAGGTTTACTCTGTTGTTGTTAAGTTACTATTGGAGTTTATTCATCCATTATGGAAGTCTTAACACACGTTATAGTAGATGCTTAACACACGTTATACATTTTCAGTCACTTTAACACATGTTACAGTATGTTTATACACATCATGGTGTTTTGGAAACCACTAGCTTATACATGACACCATGTTAGGTTAAACCAAGATTATAACAGAGGCTTAACACATTTTATCCCAGGTATACGGTGTTATGATATTAACTTGTATGTTCCATATTAACTTGTTCACGTGTTACGATCAGTATATGCACATCATGGTGTTTTGCAAACCACTTTCATATACATGAATACAAGTCGGGTTATAATGGATGCTTACATGTTATCATATGTATACAAGTGGGGTTACAACAAGATTACGATATTAACTAAGCTCCCCATTAAACTCATCGCCCCCGTCGACAGTTTTCACCCTTGTCACATGTTAAGCAATTACATGTTCCGAACAGACAAATTGTAACACATGTTAGATCACTTTATACACATCATGGTGTTTTGTAAACCACTAGCTTATACATGAATACATGTCAGGTTACAAAAAGATTATAACAGAGGCTTAACACATGTTATACATTCCAAAATGTGCAAAATAAATGACCTGTTTCATATTATATATTCCAAAATTACTGGTACATGTGTTACCATAAATGGCTCGTTTCATATTACACGTTACATCATGGTGTTCTGTTACAGCATGAACCACCAACAAATGTTATAAATGAACGAAGACTTCTTTCCCAAAGGATGTGACTTATTCAATGTCCCCGCATTAACGTCGCCTACATCCATCCAGCTTGTCAATTCAATATCTTTCATGGATCTGTTTCTGTAAATCAACACACGTTATATATCATTCTACCAGGTGCTTAACACATGTTATGGGTCTGTCTCTGTAAATCAAGCAACCCAACAAAAAAACAATTATTGTTAAGATCAAAAGCCCCAAACAAGCAACCAAACCAACAAAAAAACCCGTTCAAAATCTCATCCTAAAGTTTTGGATTTATTTAAAATACATGAACATTAACCATTACTAGAACACGCATTAACTTCGCCTACATCCATCAAGCTTGTCAATTGAATATCTTTATGGATTTGTTTCTGTAAATCAACACACGTTATATATCATTCTAACAGGTGCTTAACACATGTTATGGGTCTGTTTCTGTTACAGCATGAACCACTAACACATGAAAACTAAGCTCACCATTAAACTCATCGCCCCCGTCGACTGTTTTCACCCTTGTCACATGTTAATCAATTACATGTTCCGAACAGACACATTGTAACACATGTTAGATCAGTATATACACATCATGGTGTTTTGTAAACCACTAGCTTATACATGAATATATGTCAGGTTACAAAAAGATTATAACAGAGGCTTAACACATGTTATACATTCCAAAATGTGCAAAACATGTTAGAAACGAACGAAAACTTGTTACAACATGAAAACTTCTTTGTGGATCTGTTACAGCATGAACCACTAACACATGTTATAAACGAACGAAAACTTCTTTCCCAAAAGAGTTGACTTATTCAATGTCCCCGCATTAACTTCGCCTACATCCATCCAGCTTGTCAATTGAATATCTTTATGGATCTGTTTCTGTAAATCAACACACGTTATATATCATTCTAACAGGTGCTTAACACATGTTATGGGTCTGTTTCTGTAAATCAAACAACCCAACAAAAAAAAAAAAACACTTATTATTCAGATTAAAAGCCCAAACCAGCAACCAAACCAACAAAAAAAAACAATTATTGTTAAGATCAAAATCCCCAAACAAGCAACCAAACCAACAAAAAATCTCGTTCAAAATCTCATCCTAAAGTTTTCGATTTATTTAAAATACATGAACATTAACCATTACTAGATCTTGATTGAAGACAGAGGAGAGGAGAGAGAGAACATTAACCATTACTAGATCTTGACTCCGACGACGTTCCGAACTCCGGCGCCACCAACCACCCACCCTCCACCACCTTCTACAACCACCCACTGTCGCCGCTATCAACCACCAACACCCCAGAATGAACCAGTCACCACCTTCCACCAACCACCAGATCTTTAACCACCATCGTCTTCTGCAACTGAATCATGCTTTGATCTGCAACCACCATCGTCTTCTGCAACTGAATCTGGGATTAATATTTCTTGAAATCTTGAAGGTAGATATTTTAATTCTGAAATGAGAACATCTTCTTCTTGTTCTTCTTCACGTTTGTGGGGTGGGGGAGGAAAGAGATTTGATACTTGTGAGTAGAGAGTGGGAGAGAGAAAGAGGGATATGATTTTGAAATCTCTTATTTGATTTGACTAGTAAAACATGGCAGATGGGTTTTTGATTTCCAATGCTCAAAAAGTCTTTTTTACTACCCAAAATGCCCTTTATGCATTAATTTAAATCTAATATATACACCAAAAAAGGAGAGCCATTGATCTATTAAAGTGAAACATAATCAATGGATGGTATTGGGTTTGCATAGTTTTTTAAAAAAGATGGGGTTTCTTGTATAGCCAAGTCCTATATCGGATTATCGGGTATAGAAGATTTCAACCATATAGTTAGAGCATTCACATTCTATCCACCAAATCTTGAGAGAGAGGTTTTTAAATTATAAAAAGTGGTTTAAGTGGTTGTGATTGGATGAGAGAAAAAATCTTACTGTTCATCTGTATATTTGGGGGGACATTGTTCACCCCCTATACTTTTTTAGGGAAAAGATCAAATAGAAATTTTATTTTGGTTAGGAAGTGTAGGAAGCAATAGAATTAGGACATGTGGCAACATTTATGAATACATGTTAGAAAATGTCATAGATAGTAAAATTATTAACTCGACATAAAATTGAGTTTTGTTAATAAAAATAAAATAATGATAGTGATTGAATAATACAAATGTTTGCAGGTAAACCGACCGCATAAACAAATAAAATTCAATTATCTAGATAGCATCATACCTTTTTGCTAACTACTATCATTTTAACTTTTCAAATACAAAACAAATGATTAAAGTAAACAATGGGTTGCGGACAAAAGAAAACAAAACAAATGATCAAGTAAACAATGGCTTGCGGAGTTGAAAAAAACAATATAACTAACTATATTTTCATGGGTAAATTACACTTTTCGTCCTTTATGTTTGTACCGGATTGCAACGGATAGCCTTTAACTTTAATAATTACAGTCACAGTCCTTTTTTGTAAAACTTATAACACCCTACGTCCTTTAGCACTAACCAAGTTAAACTTTTCAGTTAAGTATAACATTTGCCTTGCAATGAGGGTAGGTTAGTAATTTTACTATTATACATTTATACTTGAAATATAATTAAGAAAAATAAATAATATCTCATCATCCTCTACCTATCTCTATCTCCTGTCTCTCCAATCTTTCTTTCTCAAACCAACCCCCACCACCACTGTGACAACCACCACCAGATCCACCACAACACTGCCTCCATATAGATCCATCACACCGTCACAGCGCCTCCATCCAGATCCGCCACACAGCCACCTCCATCCATCCAAATCGCCACACGGCAGAGTCTCAACAACTCGACCCGACGCATCTCCAGAACAAGAACTGAACCAGATCGTCCTGATCAACCCACTGACACATCACATGGCAGTGATGAACGAGTTAACGAAACCGAGTCAGCCGCCGGCGAGTCAGGCGTCGATCGACGGTTTACCGACCACTGAGATTAAATGTACGGACGAGATTGAAAGTGGTTGAAGATTCATGGGTCGTGTCCGGTTTGTCGGTTTAAGATGCCGGTTGATGGTTCCGGTGAGAAGATTAGGGGTGAGGTTTGGGTGAGTTTGGTGTTTGGTGGTGGTGTGAGACGTCAATCTGACTGAGGGAGATTAATGAATCAAATGACAGTAATAGTTTGTTGTTTTTGGGTGTTGCTTTACACACCCTAATCTACAACACCCACTCTATACATACTTTAATTATTACCTACTAATGAAAAAATATCATAATTATTTCCTAATTATTAGACCACCTAATTATTTTTTAATCTCTTTCTTAAGTAACTTCTTTCATTTTTTTATCATCTTAATAAAATGACACTAACGGAAAATCATCAATATTTTTTAATGCTGGGTTTTTTTTATCTATTTTTTAATATTTCATATTTTTTTTTCATGTTAAGGTTTAATTTTCTATTAGAATATGTTGTTATATTTATTTTTACTCATTTTTTTATAACTTTTTATATAATAAATTTAAAAAAAGAATGCATTAACACAAACAAAATGATATTTTAATATAAATATCTTCGATAACATAACAATATAGGATAAAAATTAGCAACTATCCTCAATATGTATAAAAGCGTTATCGCGATCACAAGGATTGAGTTGTTCATAAAGTTGTAGACGTTGCGTATACATTTGTTGCCATCCAACTGCAGATGGGGCTCTGTGACGAATCCAATACGCTGAAATGCGAGGCATAGGGTACTCTCCTTCTAACTGTACCATTACATAATGGTTACCATACACATGTGCAATTGTTATCGTCTTATGGTGCTGAAAATGTTCCGGGCCTTTCCAAATAGGAAAACAAGTTATACAACCTTGATTGCTTAAGCAATTGAGGACCACACCAAATTTGTTGGCAATCAAGATACCAGTCTCAGGCATAACCATCCAATGTTGTCGTGGTGCTGGTGATTGTGAGAATAACAATGAAAGATGTACTTCACTGATTCCACTAGTTAAAACTGTTTCATAGCCAATGTACGCATCTAATAACTCGTGTAACAATTGTTCTTTAACGTAGAGCCACTGGTCTTCACCATACCCGAGACAAGCAGCTATTGCTCTAAACCCACAATTTCCATCACCCACAACATCTTCTATATGTGTGACATAAGGGTGAAAGATTTTAGGAATTTCTTCCATTAATGGATGCATATAAAATGATTGAAAGCTTGAATATGGGATGTTGTCCACCGGCTCCTCATTCATGTCCCACATGTATGAACTATGTCTTGCTGGTTCTTGTTTTATGTCTTCAAAATTTAACCCGCCAAAATTTGAAAAGCTGTGTCTATGCGGAACTCGAGTCGGAGGATTAACATGTTTCTTTTTTGGCCTTCCACGATTATTTTTCTTAACCACGGGTTCAACAATCAAATTTGTAGATGGATCGAAAATCCCTCTTAGCTTTCTTAACAAGCTTGACTTGACAGGTTTTGATTGCTTGTTAAAAGTTCATAAACGCGAATGCAATAGAAAATGTTTTATTGGTAGAAGTAACACCAACAATTTCAAGAAAGGGCAAATTATATTTGTTTGTCTTATATGTAGCATCCATCAACACCACATTTGGAAATGCCTGCCATATAGTTAATGATGTTGGATGAACGAAAAATAATTCTTCCAACTCATTAGTAGTGTCGTGTACACGATAGTCAAAAACGTACCCTTTGCTTTGCAAAATGTACATAAGATTCTGCATTGGGGTTCTACCTGCTTGCTCGGTCTTGCGAAACTTGTAACGAGCATTGTATATGGTCTTTAGAACAGACACATTTTTTTCATTTTGCTTCTTCAACGTTGACAAAATATCACGCGGTTTTACATTTAACCGTGTCAAATCTTGCACCAAACGATTTTCGTTAGAAGACAATTTCATTGCTTGTGCATGTCCCTTCATATACAATGCGGGCGGATGATTATGTTCATCACATACGACTTTTAACTTCCAAACATCATTCTTCTTTGAATACTTTCCCACCAATTTGAATGGACAATTAATTTTTTTGGTTCCAATATCTTTTCCTAGATCTTTACTTCGAGACACACCACCACGCTCACAACCAAGTACAATGTTCGAAATATAGCCAACAGGGCTTGTCCTTGATCGTACAGTAACAATAACAAAACCAAGAGAGCGTGCCACATTTTGCACCCAAGTCATTAGATCTTCACGAGATCTAAATACCTTAAAAAATAAATAGATTATGTTAAAAAAACTTAGATTTAAAAGTCAACTAATTCACTCTTCTATATAACAATAAAACTAAATATCATAATATCATACCTCAACAGTGAAGAAACTTGATAAACTAGTCATCTTTTTTCTGTTGGGTAAACTAAATATTTACCTAAAAAGGGGAATTGATGTGTGGATATATTAAAATCCTATTGTATAAAAAGAGACTAACTAAAAGATTAGATAAAAGGAAACTTACTGGAAAATCTTTAAAATCTTCATGGCAAGAGAATTTTTGTGTAATCTATTTTTTTAATTAAGAACAGTGGAATATATATACATACTCTTGTTTGTGGTTTTAATTAAAAAGAGATAATGTATTTAATAAAGTTGTTGAATGTTAAGTGGAGAGCAAAAACGTGAAGACCGGTCACGTTAGCCGGCCCGCCACCACTGTCCCGGTGATGTGGGGGGCGTCCCCCTCGACTGTTTTGCAGCGACCTCCCGCGTCAGAGACTAACGTTTAGAGGCGAGAGGGCAGGAGCTAACTCAAATGGGTAGAGCAGGGTAGGCCCGGGATTCGAACCGCCGCCTTATGGAGAGCAAACTTCCCCCACTCTAGCCACTGAGCTGCGCCCCTGAGGACTGTTGAATGTTAAGTATTAATCTTTGTTCAACATTCGAAGTACAAGTACAGTTAACAAACATGACTTTGATACTCAAAAAATGTGAGAGTATTAAGGAGGAGAGAGAATAGTCAAATGTCAACACCACCAGACCAAATTTTATTGGGCCATAAAGTCAAAGTATAACTAATTATACTAGATAGGGGTGCTCAAAGAAAATAGATTAGGGTGCACAGAGAAAAACCCGTTGTTTTTAGTTTGATGATTACTGGTGCATTCGAATTTTAGGTTGGTATAGTGGGGATGAATGAATCATATGACAGTAGTAGTTTGTTGTTTTTGGTCATTGTAGTCTCAGTCTATATTGGTCATTGTATAACTTGTATGTTTGGCGGGTAGCATCTTGCTACATTTAATAAAATATTTTTGTCGGCCGTTCAAAAAAAAAAGTAGTTTGTTGTTTTTTAGTTTCTTAGTTTGTTCATCTTAGAACTTGTAGGCATTTAGTTTGAATGTTATTCTTAGATCTGCAAAGGGTTAGGTGCGATGGGTGTGGCCGGAGTTGTGGCGGCAGAGGTGGTGGTGGCGATGTGGTGGTTAGGTTTAGGAAATTGGGGATGGAGCTTATATGCAATATTTTTTGTTTTATTTATTAAACATGTAAATAAAAACATAAATTGACCAAAATACCCTTAAGTGAATAAATTTAACTGAAAATTTTAATCTGGTTAGTACTAAAGGACGTATAGTGTAACAGGTTTTGCAAATAAAGGACTGTGACTGTAATTATTGAAGTTAAAGGCCATCCGTTGCAATTCAGTACAAACATAAAGGACGAAAAGTGTAATTTACCCTATTTTCATTTAGTGTTGTTTGTTCCAGCTCTTAGAGCATTCACATCCAATCCACTAAAAATATACACACATTCCACTAAAAACAACTCCTATATCAAATATATTTCAACTAAAAACAAATACTTTTTCTCTCTCCTTTTCAATATATATTACATTTTTCTCTCTCCTTCACTCACAATCACTTTCAATATATATTAAAAAATTATAGTGGGTGAACAGTGTCCCCCCAAATATACAGATGAACAGTAATATTTTCTCTCTCCTCCACTCACAATAAGGCTTTTAATGGTTCAGATCTTTTACTGATTCAGTATTTAATGGTTCAGACTGTTGGTTTCGTGAGCAGATGTCTGAATGGTTCAGACATTTACCTCTGAATGGTTAAGTATTATACATAGTTTGAATGGTTAATACCTCTAATTTGAATTGGTCAGACATTTGTCTCTGAAGGGTTAAACACTATACTGCCTCTTAATGGTCCTAGTTCAGCACTCAATGGTTCAGACCTCTTACTGGTTCAACACTTAACCATTCAGAAGTTGCCAAACAGCCTCTAGTGGTTCAGACATCTTACTGGTTCAGTACTCAATAGTTCAGATTGTTTGTTTCACGAGCAGATGTTTAAATGGTATAGACATTTGCCTCTGAATGGTTAAACATTATACTAAGTCTGAATAGTTACATCCTTTTATCTAACTTAGTTAGACATTAGCTTATAAACAGTTAAGCATTATACATGCTCTTAATGGTTCAGACATTTTGCTAGTTAAGCACTTAATGATTCACAACTTTTAATAGTTAAGCACTTACACATTCAAAATTTGACAAACAACTCAAGATACAAAATAACCACTCCGAAATATATCATATTAAAATCAACTCATTTGTGATTAAAAAAATAATAATAATACAGAAATTCAACCAATTCTAGACCTTGCTGGTGCATTTTCATCAAGTAATATTAAAATCGAATTTTTGGTAATAAAAATTAATTACAAAAATTCAGCCTATTTAAAGTAAATTCAACCTATTTAAACTTATATAATTTTCATTTTACGCTTCTAGACCTTGGTAGTGCGTTTTGATGGCGGCAGAGAAAGCAAGAGTTGTATGCGTTACAGGTGCGGGAGGGTTTGTAGGGTCGTGGTTAGTGAAGCATTTACTCTCCAAAAACTACACCGTTCATGGCACCGTCAGAAACCCTAGTAATCTTCTTCCCCAATAACCTTGTTGTTTATATCTTCATCATCAAATATTGAATTCAAAGTGTTGGTTAATTTTATCGATTTTGGTTTAGTGGATGAGAAATATGGTCATTTGAAGAAGCTGAAGAAAGCATCTGAGAAGTTGAAGCTTTTTAAAGCAGACCTTTTGGATTACGAGTCGATTCGTGCAGCTATTGCTGGATGTGATGGTGTGTTTCATACTGCAAGTCCTGTTCCACCTACTTCTGTACCAGACCCTGAGGTTTGTTTGTTTCGATTACATATCAGTTATGGATGAACAGGGAAAACGTTGACTTTTTTCTGTTGGACTTTTCAACATGAAAATCTTGATAATTTGACACAGAGATAGAGTTTTTAAAAAAAATTGATATATGCTAATCAGTTATTTACGCTTTTTAACTAATCGGGAATAATAGGGATTAATCAGATTGGGATATTTATATGTAATTTTTAGTTATATATATACACACACATTTTTATATGTAGTTTATTAAAGTAGACATATTTTAATCCCTTATTGACCCATTTTTTTAAGTGATTGGCGGAAATTTATAAGGTTTGGTCGAAATTTGGCCGGAATCTGGCCAAAATAGGACCGTCATTGACCGCCTAGCGATTAATCGGCCATTAATCGCTGAACCACCGATTAGTGATTAATCGGAGACTAGTCAGGATTTTTACAACCTGAAGTTTCGGCCATTAATCGCTGAACCCCACTCTTAGCCCAAGTTATGCCCGTCTGAAGTTTCGGCCATTTTTCCTTTTTCAAATTGTTGCGGATTATGTAGCTTTGTCCCACATGGCATAACCGAGAGTTAAAGAGGGAGCAGAAAGGGACGTGCCGGCCCTAGCCCTTAGATGGGTCCAGTTGTTAGTTTTTTGTTTAGCAAGATTAGCAAGGGATTAATCCTAATTCTAGTCTATAAATACAATGAATCTCCTATATTTGTAATTGCTCAAAAATACGAAAACCTAGTTGCTCCTGTGGACGTAGGTTGCACATCGCGAGCGAACCACGTAAAATTTCTTGTGTGGTTTACTGCTTTTCTGTTTGTACGTGTTCGTGTGTTGACCAAATGAGAATCTGTCTACTCTTGGATCAGCTCCTCGTCATACTTACTCTTATTGCAGGTAGAACTGATTAAGCCAGCTGTTGACGGTACACTCAACGTGCTTAAAGCATGTTGTGAAGTGAATGTTAAGAAAGTTGTGTATGTGTCTTCTGTAGCTGCTGTTGCGATCATACCTAATCGACCCCAGGATCGACCATTGGATGAGACTTTTTGGTCTGACCAAGAATTCTGCAGATCCAATAATGTAAGCAACATGATAATTTGGTTCTCCAAAATTGCTTAACTTTGCAAGAATGAAAGATTTTGGATATAATGTGCCACATAGAATTGCTAATTTCGAAATTGTTTTTAGCCTTTTGACCCGTTAAAAAAATAAATAAATAACCCGAACCGACTCATTCATAGGTAACATGTATATAATAGTGGTTCATTTGCAATAAGAAGTCATTTGAACACAAATTTGTACTGTGTTACACAGGATTGGTATTGTCTTTCGAAGACAAAAGCCGAAAGTGAGGCTTGGGAATTCTCAAAAAAGAACGGTATTGATTTTTTGTCCGTGTGCCCAACTCTTATTGTTGGGCCTATGCTTCAGAAGACAGTAAATGCTAGTAGCTTGGTTCTTATTAAGCTTCTTAAAGGTTTGCACTTTTATAATGTCCATGTGTCATTATTCTCTACTGTTCACTTTTCACAAATTTATGCAACTTACCTTTTCACTATTTAATGCAACATATTTACCAATTTGTAACCATTTGATCAGACATACAATAAATGTATCAAACTTGCACATATTTGATTGTATGTATTGAACTCAAGATCTTCATTTTTGGTAACTAACTTTAAAAAATTGATTTTGATCATAGTTGTCAATAGCGGCTATAGCAACCGCTATAGCGCGCTATGTAGCGAAGCGACCAAGTGTCGCTATTTTGGGTCATAGCGACCAATAGTGTGAATAGCGACAGTTAGTTTTTTTTTTTTTTTTTTTTTTATGTAAATAGCAATTAGATATAGCTATAAAATAGCTGGATTTATAGGTTTTTGTTAAATATACATGTAAAATAGCATATATAACAAGGTATTTTGATATAATATACATATAAAAATTTTCAAAATTCTTTTTCTCGTGTATCGCTATATATAAAATAGCGGTCACTATTTGTCGCTATTCGCTATGTAGCATATAGGTCCCAAGTTGCTATTTGTCGCTATTCGCTATTAACAACTATGATTTTGTTTGTGATGTATTTAGTTACTTATATAGCACGACAGCACGTAACCTTTTAAAGTTTGTTGCATAAAAAGTGAAGATCTTGCGTTTAATGAATACACTTCAAATAGTTTAACCATGGTGTTTATTTATGTGCAGAAGGATATGAAGAACTAGAGAATAGGTCGCGGATGATTGTAGACGTGCGTGATCTAGCGGAAGCACTGATTTTAGTATACGAGAAACCCGAGGCCAATGGAAGATACATATGCGTATCTCATCAGATTAGGGCAAAGGATCTAGTAGAAATTTTGAAGAAGCATTATCCTGACTACAAGTATCCAAAGAAGTGAGTTTCTTTCTCTTTTACTCTCTCCTGCAAATGAAAATTTTATAGATTAAATGCATGTACTTGTGAAACTTCTTTCAATATAACTACTTTTGATAAAGTGGCATTTAACATTTATACCATCTTATTTTAACCTATTTAAGAGTTAACAAGTCATTATTTAAAAAAAATTAAATATACGTTCTTTTTAGACATGTTTCTTTAGTGTACAATAATTAGTATAGCGACTTTCTGTGTATTTTTCACAAGTTGAGAGAATTTACCAAAATTAGGTTGATGGACTTTTCTGTAAAAAAAAAGAGTAAAATTCCATTTTGTCCCTGAGGTTTGGCTACTTATGCGACTTTCATCCAAAGGTTTGTTTTTTTGCATCTGGATCCAAAAGGTTTGAAATCTTGCCATTTTCATCTGAGTCGTTAACTCCATCCGTTTTTCTTCGTTAAATAAGGGGCATTTCTGCCTTTTCAGACATTTTTATTAAAATTAAAAAAAAAAACACTATAAGAATTAAAGATCCACCTTTGTGGACTTTCTCCCCACCCAAACCCTTTAATCATCACACAAAATGTCTAAAAAGGCAAAAATACCTCTGACTTAACGTTAAAAAAATGGATGGAGTTAACAAGTCGGATGAGAATGGCAAGATTTCAAATCTTTTGGATCCGAATGCGGAAAAAAAACCCTTTGGATGAAAGTCGCAAAAGTAGTCAAACCTCATGGACGAAAATGGCAATTTACTCAAAAAAAAAAAAAAAACAAAGCATGTTGTGATTTTCTATGGTATTAACCCTTTCAAAATCGACATTTTAGGATTTGTATTTTTATTTACAAGATTTTAGAGTTCATCTAGTTATTTATTTATTATCTTTGCCATGTCAGCTTTTAAGATACATTTGTGCTTTATTTATTTATTTATTTTTTTTTGTGAAAGTGTGGACCCTCAATTCCTCAAATGTTAGTTTTGGAAGCATGAATCATAGATGATTAACTATTATTCAGTTTAAGTTCGGCTTGGAACGTTTTGATCTTGTGTGTGTTTCTTCTCATACTAACTTCATTTACTTAAACCTGTTGGTAGATTTATCGAGTCGAAAGATAAGTCTTCGGTTACTGCTCAGAAACTACAGGATCTGGGTTGGAGTTACAGACCACTTGAAGAAACGCTTGTTGACTCGGTTGAGAATTACGCCCAAAACGGTCTTCTTAGTAAGTATTAGATCTGGTCCTTTTCATGAAGTTGGTTTGTACTTCTATTCGTACTTGTATTATGAGTTATGTAATAAGTTTGTTGCTTTTGGCGTGGACCACATGTGTGACTAATGGCTCCTAGCGGGCTGGATAAGGTCCACACAATGTACTATATAACTAATAAAGTTAAGTATCTTCGTGTCTGTTGTGGCATTGTATCACACTTGTAAGGAGAATACTAGTGAGTATCCAAATACAAATGACAAAAAGACTCATGATTACTTGCTCAGATTTATGTGGTTCATTCAGTTACCTACATCCATGGTTAGATTACAAGTTTGTATCCTTGCAAAGTCGAAACTTACATACATATTTGATGAAATGCATTAAGTTTGTATTTAGCGCATATATCACTACGGTTTGTATGCTCTGAAACGAATTTAGCGCTAATTGTTTGATTATGTTGATCATTAATGATATCGGCCAAATCTTTGATTGCTTCTAGCATGGCCATTATAGATTGAGCATGATCCTTGCGTGTATATTTAAGCAGTTGATCTTTGTGAAAGCAACAATTGACTGGGAAGATTCTTTAAATTGTTGTTGAAACTACTATTGTCGACTCATTGTTCTACCTGATCGCCAATAACCTACAATGGATCTATCTTTTCACTGCACTTTTTGTAATCACGGTCTTGAGCTTCGAGGAATGCTAGCTTTGATACCAATGATGCGGGTTAGTATTGGGATTGGATTTTAATGGCCAAACACCATCACACAACTTAAAATAATCAAAAAGGAAGAATGATTCTTGAGCTTTGTTAGTCACAAGTAAGTTCAAATAAGAGGAGAGAGAAAGGTAGCTAAACCAGTTACTTTTCTACACAACCATATTACCCTTTTAGCTGACTTCCTAAGTATTGATGCTGATGATCAAAGTGCATTACTTGGTTGCCTCCACAAAGATGGTTTACAGAAGATAGTTCACCGGAAGACTTTACCAATTCCGTATGCTCTAAAATGGAACAGAGTTTTTATGACAAGGTCAAGATTTGATGCAGTTTTTGAAGAATGGAACCTTTATCAAATGCTGGTTAAGAGTATTGGAAGATCAATGGAAGATCGGTCAATGTTGCCTTGTAAGGTCATTGCACAACACTCAACACAGATATGTGTACTTTGAGGGAAAATCTTATACGAGAAGCTTCAAGGGTTTGGTTTGGTTTTGCTATGCAGACTCAAGCCAAGACTCTGCGTACCTGGATCATCGCTCAAGGGGGAATTTGTTTAACACAAAGAAACTGACATCAACAGATGCTTGACTGAAGATCGATTGCAATTGCATATTCAGCATTCGACAGCAACGGACAAGGGGGAATTTGTTAGTGCAGTTTTTGTGCCCGCTGCTGTGCGAATAGATTAGATTACATTTTAGCTGGTTATGTAATAGTTAGTAAACGGTCAAACGAATGTGTTTAGACTCGTTCGTTTAAATTGGTCAAACAGAAGGATTTTTCATTTAACTTTGTTTGTTTACAAATGATCGTCCATCCACTGTAGTTTGGAATTTCCAAGTGAAGGTGGTGGGCCTATATATACCTATCCTTGTGTTATTTGCAAACTAAGGTTTTAGATTTGGGAGAGAGACCACCGCTTGGTCTCTCTCGGTTTTCATGAAGTATCTTCTTTCGGTATTGTTAGGATGGCTTATTATCTGTCACAGCATAACCAATGACGAAAACATCTAAGCGAGACGAACGAGATTACTCAAAGATAACATAACATTATATTGTGACAATAAATTAAACTTCAAATTTAAATTTCATTTCATCACAAAACGTTACATTGTCTCAAAGAAAGTAAAGTACAACATGCAAGTTTAATAATTAAAATATAATAATGCATAAGTAAATCTTGGTGAGTTTCTAATCCACCTTAAATAGATTTCTTGAGAATTCATCATCAATTTCCTTCGACATGTATATAAAGTATCCGTCAACACAAAATGCTCGGTGAGCATACAAGTTTGTCTACATAGCATGAGTATGAAAAATATCTCAAATCCACATGTCAATTTGTACATTAAGTTATACCACCATACTAGCATGCAACTCGCAGAGGGTAAAAATTCTAGTTCTATATAAATATAATAGCAGGCTTCAACTAGAGTATCTATCGTTTAAACTAATATAAAAATCACAAAACATTTGCACATTCTATATAAATACAATAAAAAGCTTCAACTACAGTATCTATTGTTTATTGGTGGATTTTTTTCTTCTTTTTTTCTTGTCTTTTAATGTCCTTTTATACAAATACAAGAGTAAATTACTTTTCGAGTCCATGTGTTTTAATGGTTTTAACCAATTAAGTCCAAAATCAAAAGTTTAACGCCCTAAGTACCTGACCGCTCTTTTTGTAACCTTTTATGTCCAAAATTTTAACACCATCTAAAAGGTCTGCTAACTCTACGGGCATTTCAGTCAACTACACCAAATGTACATGTCAATAAAACACAATGTATTTACAAGTTAATTTTACCTATTTATATAATTATATACAAACAAACACAAACACACACACACACACATCTCAGTTTCTTTCTCTCCACCTTTACCACACAACACCACCACCACCGCCACCATCCCAATTGCACTACCACCACCACCATCCCCCCCCCCCCCCCACACCTTCACTGTAACATCATTCTCGGGTGAAATTGTAATATAATATTTTACTATGGTAAGACTTATTTTAAGAGTAAAGAATTTGATGAGTAAAAAAAATTAGCACATTACATTTTTAATATAATGTTGAGAAACATGACGAGTTCGGTTCAGAGTAATATATACCGACATACCGTTACATCATCTTGTGACTCACCCAAACTTGAGGGGTCATTGTTGTAACAAATCAAACTTAAGGGGGGATGTATTGTAGTTAACACATTTTTGAATGTATAAAAGTCATTCATGGCTCATTAGCTGCAAAAAAAAGGGTTTATTTTCTGGATTTAGAGAGAGAGAAGGCTGGAGCCAGAGAGAGAAGGGAGGTGCGGCGGTCAGTGACCGACGGTGGTCCGGGTATGGCGAGTGATGGTGGTCCTGCTACCCTTAATTTTTGTTTGGAACCATTTCTCGACATCCCAAACTCCATGGTAAGCTCCATTTCAGTTCAATATAAAATCTAGATCCCAGTTTTAACCATCAAAATTTTGGAAATGGTTCTGTTCGAATTTGGGTGGTTGTTTTTTTTAACTGCACAGCCTCAAATAACTGGCTGATCCAAGTGTTCTAGCCGTTGGATCGTCTTAAAATTTTTACAGTATGATACTTACAAATAGATGATCATAATCAACGGTCGGAATGTGTTTTAGAGGTCTGCATGTTTGATTTTATAATCCATTTTCGCAACAGTTCGTATTTCCGGTTTGGAAAACCTAGTTTCAAAGATTGGACTGTTCCCGATGATCCAACGGTCGGATCGTAATGAAATTTGAACTGTAGTTTCCTAACTTATAGATGAGTATTCTCACCAGAGGAATTTCTGATCTGAGGTCTAGAAATATGTAATTTTGTTGCGATCAGTTGTAACAGAAAACAAGGGTCAAAAACAGGAAACATGAATGGTTGCATGGCTGTCCAAACGGCCTTACAAGGATGTTACGAGGCTAAAGAATTGTTCCAGATGAAAACACAACTCTAAATGTAGTTTCAGTTCACGTTACATGAAGAGTTTGTTTTCTCATATGAAACCGTTTATACGAAAGGCTTGATTCGTTGTGAAATTCCAGTAATGGAATTGAAGAAAAGGGGAATTATGCCCGGTAGCATCTAACAAGAAGTCAACGGGTCAGAAAGGGGATTCGAAGTATAGCTAATCCTACGGGCAAAGGTAAGTTATCTTACATATGTATTGTGATATTGTATTTGACTTGTTACGGTGTTGATAATATCACCGATATTTACGTAAAAATGTAGGATTATGGCGTAGTGATCATATTGGATTAAACATTGATTTCTCTACTATTGGTAATGTAAAGAATCGCTAGATGATACTTAACGTTTAGAATGATTAAAGTAACAAGTGATGATAGGTGGCTACATATGTTGCCTTTGGGATTTCAAAATGATGTTATCTATCTTGTTGTTAATGAGACTTATATTATATATTGTTTAGATTCAACTTTGTCGTATAATGTAAGGTACGAGGTATGAAATGGGAAGTATTTCTCTACAATGTTGTGAACTCATGCCTTCCTGCAAATATGAAGATTGGCAGTACCTAGAAAAAAATGTCGAGTCTTAATGGCATGTTAAGGAATTATGATTCGACCCTTTTTTTATGTGCAAACGATTGTTAATAATGTGGTTGGTGGTAAGAGTTTGGAATATTAACAAGGCTAAAATTATTATTAGAACTATGAGTTTTAACTCCATTGCTGACGATCATGTTGACTAGAAGCAGGTTTGAGAAGTACGAGATTGACTCGTTTTAAAAACCGAAAATCGTGTACAAGTGTTGTAGGTGGCGTAGCCTACACTATATTCAGCATAGGTCACACCGATGCTAGTTGTTACCATGATGGGTTTCTGGCCTATTTTGCGTGTTACAATGGGATGTCTACGCTAGGTCGGCGAAGGCTTCGTCGATTCCGATGTAGTTTACATCGGGGATTGTTCCAAGTTCAAGATTTTGGTGTTTGAGTTCAAACTTACAAGTTTGATTATCATATGATCTCAATCTAATGAATACTAACATGTCGTTTTCTAATGTCGTAGGTAAAACTTATGGATGGATTCTAAAGTTGAGGGTCAAGTGCTCAAGATGAATTACGAACATCACATAGTTGAGTTTATATCTTATAAAGTTTTTAGTGGTCATTTTGTTTAGTAGTGGGTTACAAATCTAAACTTATTAGTTCATATTGTTCTTTTTTTTTTTCTAAAAAGAGTAGTGTTGTTCATATCTAAATGATGAAGACAAGTTTATATAATGTCATTAGACACAAGAAATTTTGGGACCTACTTTTTCCGCAATTAAAATATAAATTTTGGTCATTTTGAATTTAGAGTGTTACTAGTTGGTATCAGAGCTCTGGTTTGAGTGAAACCTAGTTCACAAAAAGGTAAGCACTTGAACTCAAACCTGTGTGCTCTTGTGACTAGGAACCCGTACAATCCGAGACTCGATCAAGATCCGAAGGTAGAATTGAATGTAAGCATGTATATATGTGTTCATATAAAGAAACTAATTGTTTTGTATATGCAAGGTACGCTTAAGCGATTGAGGATGATGATCTGAGGATGCGGTCTAGGATGAATACCAAAGCATGTAATTTGACAGATGGACCCCAGGTACACAATATTAATATATATATGGGTACCGGTGTTGGGAAAATCTCCTGAGGGAGGGTAAATGTTAAACGAAATACAATGATATTGTCTTGGTAAGTTTTAAAGATGTTGCACGAACTGAAAAACCACTTCTCCAGGAATAAGGTGATGATTACATGAAGGCACGAAACTAATATATGAATTGCATGCCCGGCCACTACGCAAGAAGCATATGACATTCGTGAGACCATGATAATCATCACAGGTATGTCCGGTAGAATCGGGAAGCAGGTTGACGTGTGGGTGAAAGGAGGTGTAAGACTCTCAAGAAAATGGGGGTATTCTATAAGAATGGAAAAGTTGAATCCGTTGTTGAGTACAGATCAAACTTGTAAGAATGAAAAGCATGAATGAAAAGTTTGAATCCGTAGTTGAGCACGGATCAAACTTGTAAGAATGAAAAGCATGAATGAAAAGTTTGAATCCGTAGTTGAGCACGGATCAAACTTGTAACAATGAAAAGCATGAATGAAAAGTTTGAATCCGTAAATGAATAAGGATCAAACTTGTATGAATAAAAAGCATGAATGAAAAATTAGGATCCGTAAGTAAGTGCATGTAAAAAAAATATATGAATGAAAAAGTTAAATCCGTAGGAGAATACGGATCAAACATTTAGAAATGAAAAGAATGGAAAGGGCTTGAATCCATAAGTAAGTATGAATGAAATAAGTAATAATGAAAGGTTAGATCCATAAATAAATAAGGATAGGATGAGAATGATGGAGGGAATGCGTTTCTCTCCCCAACTACGGTAAGTATAAACATTGTAAGCAAGTGGTGCCGATAGCCTTGCCAGGTTAAGTATGTTGCTCCACTAAAGGAGTGCATATATGAACATGTGTGGGATGAGTTGTTGCTAGTTGTTGAAACCTAGTTAGGGATGTGTTGACAGTTTGACCTTGTTAGAGTCAAACGGATTATATGAGTAAGTATAAGACAAATTCCAATAAGATAACAAGAAGGGTGATGGAAATTAGCACCTAAACGAAAGTTTTATTGAAAGAAAGAAGTATCGAATAAAGTTAGGCGATGGGCATATTAAAAATCAACTCATGAGAGTTGGGGTGAATGACTGGCTAAGACTCGGATGAATGGCTAAAGTATGGACGGGAGGGAAAGTTTTTGCAAGAGTGTAACACCACGTAAAAACGTGTCCAATTATGTAAAGACACGTGTCCTAAACTCTAATTATGTAAAAGATTGAGTTTGAAGGACTAAAGTTGTCAAACAGTGAAATTATGTGTCCGGAGGGGCTAAAAGTGTCAACATGCCAAACTTGAGCCTCTGAATGACCATACGTGAAGAATATATTCTTGAACGAGTGATTAA
>JARYGA010035092.1:0-87802 GCA_030545235.1 Helianthus tuberosus | reverse complement strand
GCATTCCTACCATTTCATTCCCTGAATCCGTCTCCCGGGTTCAAACATATTATTCATATCTTGTTGATCCGTACTTAATTACGGATTCAACATTTTTCATTCTTATCAGGCTTGTTTTTCATTCTTACATAGTACTCTCATTATCCCGAGAGTTTTACTTCCCATTTCACCCACACGCCCGCCTGCTGCCAAACTCTACCGGACATACCTGTAACAATTATCATCATCTCACGAACGTCATACGTTTCTCGTGTACTGGCCAGGTACACAATCCACATAGTAGTTTCGTGCCTTCATGTAATTGTCACCTTATGTCCGTAGACTTAGGTTTCGGCGCGTGTATCACTTTCAATACTTCATTACATACAATCCTTGTCTTTCATTTGAAATTTTCCTTCCCTTAATGAGTTTTACCATTACTTACACCCACATATTAAATTTACGTACCTGGGGCTCATTTGCCTGTTTGCCTCTTGAGGGTTCTAGTTATTCATCCTAAACTGCATTCACGGATCATCCTCTTGAATCACTTATGCTTACCTTGCACATACAAAACCGTCAGTTTCTATATACGTATACATAAGTACATACTTACATTAGCTTCTATCTTTGGATCTTGATCGAGTCTTAGATTGTACGGGTTTCTTATCTCAAGAGCACACAAGTTTGAGTTCAAGTACTTACATTCTCGTACTTGATTCCCTCAAACCAGGGCTCTGATACCAACTTGTTACACCCTAAATCATAAAGGACAAAAGTCGCAGCGGAAATTCGTACCATAAAAATTTCGTTCGTTACAAACACCTTGACGTACTTAAATTCATTTTTAACGTTAAATCTTTCTCAATAAATACATTTAGTGAACTTATTTACAATAAGAAAACATAACTTAGCTTCGCTCAATTACGTACTCTAACACTCCCGTACAATCTAACTTGTGACTCGGTCTTCGATCTCTACTCCTTGATGACCCTTCGAGTCTCGTACAACCTGCACTCACCATAAACATTTATAACATTAGCTCACATCAATAATATAAACAACGATTCATCCTCGTATACTTTTCATTCCGTTATTCTTTTACTTTTAAGCATTTCATCCGTGCATCAATACCCTTGGAGAGGCTACAATATTGTAGCTGCATTACTCTTCATTCCCAAGTTACATTATTAATAATATCAATATTCGATCACATTGAAGCCTTGCGTACATACATTCGTACATGCATACTTACATACCTAGATATCTACCTACGTACATACTTACACACTCATGTACATACATACATACCTACTTACATGCCTTCACGCAACCCTACATGCGTGCATACGCTCATATCTGCCCACTTGCATACCTACACACATACATACTCTCATACACACCACTTATATTCATACCTACATACATACATACCTTCATACGTATCTATATTTCCTAAAACAAGGAATAAATTAGTCATTCTTAGCTTATACGCGTTTAAAAACGATTCAGACGGGTTCGCATTGCATAAACTGATAAAAACGAATTTTTGCGAAACTGACACATGCTCGCGTAGCGCCACTGCCAGTCGCGCTACGCCACTGCTTGTTTTCGACAGAATGTTGTTGCTGCTGATCTGCAGATTTCCAGCACGTTCGGATTTTACGGAAACGGCCATAACTTCTTCATTATTGGTCCGTTTTACCCGATTCTTTTTCCTACGCGTCCGTAATTTAATTCTCCATCTTATAGAGTTAAGATCCGACATCCGGATTAACAAAATTCCAGACTTTTAAGTCTTCGGCTTACTACCCTTTTTACCAAGAATTGACCCGTTCATAATTTTATCGCATAACTTGTTTGTTTGACCTTAACTTCATATGAATTGATAATTTCAAGGTCATTTGTCATAAAAGATTCATTCCCGGAAACCTTACATCTTATTCCACCCGTTTTCGTTCAAAAACTTATTTTGACCCGTTAGGGGTATTTGCGCATTAAATGGTCTATGACATACAAAACCATACTCTTTGCTTTCACTCATGACCAAAACATTACTCTAATCGATTAGCTTGTTTCCAATAGACATTTAAGGTCGTTTGCCCGATATACCTATCAAGGGCGTTTTTGTCAACATTGCTCCATCCTTTACAACCAAGGACTTCATTGCATATTTAACCAATCCTACCACTTAACTAAAATTCTAATGCACATACCTTACTCGGATCAAAGCTAAGATCCGTTTAACACTTCATCGATTTCATATAACTCATTCCTATTTGACCTCAATTATCATACTTAATTAAGTCACACATAACTTTACATAAACAACTAAAAAGTGATTACAGAAATCACTTACCTCATGCATCCGTGTTCATATTCGTTTCCTCGCCACTTCTTGACCCGTTAGCCTTCCGTGCTTGATTCCGTCTCGACATGATTCCTATACTTCCATGTCATTGAAATCACATTCTTATTAGCATATTCATTTGTACATATTGACGATCATATCATTAGTCGTTTCTAATAAGCATAACCCATATAGTCATATCCATATCCGTTTGCACTCATGTAGTTCATCATGTCATTACATTTAACACGTATTGCTATAACATGTACCATACGACTTCCTATAATCTTACCTTTATAACAACGAGTCAAATCATGTTTCTTATAGTAAGTTGACTTTCAAGAGTCACTATTAACCATATTTAACTATCGACTTATTATTATATACTCGTAACATCATAATCGACTATACGGACGACACCATATACATTTTTATCATACGATTGGTGTGCGTACCACCTTTTAAGCACAACGTACAACTAATTTATGCATATTCTTCTAGTCTCATACATAATTCCTCCAATTCCTCCTACTAATTAACATGCATCATTTACACCTAAGCATCGAACATATTAGCATCACATTTTATTCAATTCATCTAACAACTATTCATCATACTCACAAAATACATCAATCTTTCAACAAGAATTGGACATAGGTGATGAGTCAAGTCATCCTCATCACCATAACTAATGGGTTTCACATCTAAATATCAAATTAGCACAAACCATTCATAATCCATGTTCTATATGATGATTATAACACCTACTCATGCTCAATTCCACTTAAAGTCATGGATTAGAACATAACCCACTTTACACATGATCACCAATCATAGATTTAAGACATACCTTATGATCCCCTCGTGAAGGTGATCACTAATCCATGCTCGGTTATGGATTTAAGCTTCATCTTGCCTTTCGATTTGATGATCTTCTTAATTAGGATTTGAGTAGCCCTCATGGAGCTCCTGGCTCCTTCTCGAACACACACGATGTGTGTGTTTATTTGTGTGTTGTTTTTTTCTTTTAATTAGTAACCAAGTTTCATCTTATCCACTTTAACCCCTCAGGTTTACTTCTAACACATATTTGGCACTACTTTTCTCTTTTAATAGTTTTTTACCATGCACTTAACTAGGTTAAATAGCCTAGTTATTTATTTTATAATATAACGCATAAGGACATATTTCGAATATATAACATTTGGATTTTGGGGCGTTACACAAGGTCATTAGTTTGGACTTGGATGATAAACTGTGGGGGATTTGGATTCTTAAATATTGCTAAATCTGTAAAGATTGTTGATAAGAGGAGTGATTTAGAGAAGATTGAATTGCCAGGTTACTATTCCTGGTAGTCTAAAATGTTGTTACTTATGAATGTATGAGTGATTGCAGGTAAAAGTCCAGACTACGATCCCAGAAGCTGATTCTAAGGGGGAGTCTGAAGACAAGCTCAAAGCTAGGGGGAGTTTGTAAACCGAAAAGCAAGGTGACGATCCCTAAAGCACGGAAGCTTGACGAAAGGGGGAGCCTGAAGAAAGAGAGAGCCAGAGATAGATCCTGGTATAACATTGAAGATTAAAATGTCAAGACAAAATTTGGAGAAAGACAAAGACTAAAGACTCGACGCCGAAGACTTCGTCAACATCCAAGGGGGAGTCTGTTGGTGCACTGAATGTCTGCTGACTACGTCTAATCGAGTCTTATGTCTAGATAGGTTAAATGAGTGCACGATAGTGATTGAATTAGGGTTTAAACATGTTTTAAGTATCCTGTCCGTTTGAAATGGTCCTAACCGTTTGAGGATGACCTGTCCGTTTGAGGATGTCATGACCGTTTGAGGCCTGTCCGTTTGAAGCAGGCTGTGTCACCTTCAAACGGTCAGGAGCTAGTGTCTATAAATAGGGTCATGTAATGTTCATTTCAAACGGACATGACCCTTGTATGAGAGACAAGGTGCTGCCAAAATTTCATCAAAAATTATTGTAAAGTCTCGGAAAAGCATTAATAGAAAGATTAGAAAGGAAACAAGCTATTGTGACTTTGTTTACTCTGATTCCGCCTTTGTAAATGAAGTTGAACTACCTTTACTGACTGTTTAGGGTCACGACAACGATCTAACAAGAAATTTGTGGTTATCAATGGTGAACCTCACGTTGATGGTGGCTTGCTACCTGGTATGGCAACTCCAGTTGCAACCGTAGCGCTATTGAGCGGCTTCAATGACGATGATGATCTTTTCTGGATCTGAGTCGATTTATGTTGGTAATTTTGGTTTTTTTTTTGTTTTGTATACCAACCCTCGAAAACACCTTATAGTGCTCCGTATACGAGAAACCAGACCCGGATAACTCTAATTTTAATATAAATCAAATAAAATAATGTTTTTACATCGCTCGCGGGCCGCGACAGGGACCACTTGAGTGTGTCGCGGGGCGCGACGACCTGTTGCTTGTCGGTCACCTATTGCGCCACGTGTCGAGCCAAGTGTCGAGCTTATGGGGCCACCCGGCAACCCTAGCCGTAGCTAGGGTGCCCTTGCCAGGGGAGGGGGGTCGTGGGGAGCGAGTGAACCCAGATTCACCTATAAATTGAGCCGTTCACTGCCTTTCAACATCGTTCAAATTTCTTTTCTTTCTCTATCCCTATAGTGCCAAAATAACAGTTATAATAACTCCTAAAACACCAAGCTCTACCCCGTTGTAAGTATTTTAACCCTAATCACTAATTCATTACCCTACCTGAATGATTTAGGAACCACCAACGCCTGTCAAGGCTCTGCCTGACTAAGTTCGTTGGGGTTCTGTCTCGTGTTGTATGGCTAATATGATTTAGGTTATCTCACTAACATGCGTGCATTGTATGTTTTTAATAGAAATTCAAGAAAATAACCAAGAAATATTACCAGGAAGCTCGTTGAGATACCTAAGTTTACAAAGTGAGTCATTCTCTTTTTCTACTAAACTGTGTTACAAAATTTCAAATATTTCAATTTTACTTACAGTGATTGAGTCTTTGTATTCTACAATTACTGCCGGTATGTGGGGTTTTGTATACACTACTAATCAAGCGTTACTATTGGACAAAGGGTTAGCCAATAGTAATATGACCACAGTCATGAAAACTGCCAACGTGACAAATACTGAATGAGTAATTGCGTAGATATAAACATTGTAATCGCTCTCAATAATGTAAAGTTATAAAAGCTTATTTCATTAAACTATGATGCACTCGCTAGTATTTCTTGCTGATAAAATGTTTTTAAAACGCGTTTCAAGTAACTTAATATGAAGCTATAAGAAGCCAGTTTAGATGCACTTGCAAAGCTCTTGATGAAGAATATCATAACACTTGAATTAGTGGTATGTTTCTAGTAACCTCATACGCTTTTTTGAGATCTTGGATTTCATCTTTACTGATGAGATATAGTTTGTTTTTCTATGAGGCTTCATGATGGTTATATTAAAAGTATTCTTGTTTTTGTGTATTTCAAATATGGAATCACTTTTACTGATGGAAAATCCATTTCAAACATAGGTTCTTTGTAGATTTACTTGAAATTGTGGAATAAAAGTGAATTTAAATTGGATTTGGATTCCTTGTTTGCAGGAGAAAGTGAGGAGAAAGTTGTCGTTGTCAAAGGCGAACATCACGTTAATGGTGGCTTGCTACCTGGTATGGCAACTCCAGTTGCAACCGTAGCGCTATTGAGCGGCTTCAATGACGATGATTGTGATGACCCGAAATCTCAAGGTTCTTTTCTATGTATAACTTGCTGGCGCGATTCGTTTATGTCGTAACTTGTGTGCGTTATGTGAATGATTGAAATATTGATTGTTTGGGTTCATAATTGAGTTGTTAAATATTTATGCGTGATGGTTAATTACTATGGAATGGTTAAATGTGTATATGTGTTGGATAAGTATTTTAGGAACCCTTTTTGCCAAATAAATTGAGCCGCAAACTTCCTGGAGTCTCACGCACACACTTCTTGGCCGTTGGGTTCTCCTCATCTCGGCCCAACCTATAGATCAAACCCAAACTGAGCCCACCTTTCCTATCTATTATTTACGTACACTAATCTTAAGATTCCACAACTCTTTGGCAAACCCTATGTCCTCCTAAACTATCGACGGCAGACGATACCCCTCCCCTCTCGAAGCACTATCTGATTCAATCAAGATTATTAGGTTAGTGAATTCTCATGTATGTAATATTTCTATTATTAGTGATCTTGTTTGTGTGTGATATTGGTCAACAAAAGTAATATATATGTGCATGTTCTATGAAATCATGAGGTGATGTAATGTCGGCCACTTTGATAAATTATGGATAAAGTATGTGATGGATAAATATGAGTTGAAAATCAATTGGATAATGATCACTTATGTTGTCGGCCATTGCGGTTATAATTGTATGAATTGGTGCAACCCTTGATCTTGATTTATGTAAAGTTGAATGTTCATGAGACTTGATTCAGTCGAGGTTAGGTAAATGTCGATGATGATAATGATGATAAGTAAATTTTAGAGTAATTGTATGCATGATGATTACGGATTTATTTTGACAATTATTGATGATACATGTATTAGGTTATTTGCAAAGGCTTGGCCTGATTAAGTTTCTTATTACTTGTTTTAGAGTTTTTTCAAATAAACTTACAAGGTCTGAGTTTAATTCACGGATATATGGTCAGAGGTTAACTGATTGTGAATAGTCCTAGTTTAATTGATTATCTATTGTCAGGGCTTAACTAATTTGATTAGGATCTGAACTTGTGTTAAAACATGCAAAGTACCTGAACTCGTTTATGATTAAGCCTGATGTCCAAAGTTGTGTTATAAAAGGAATTGGGTCACATTTAATTGGAACAACTGTATTCAGGATTTAAATATTGGAAGTATGGGCTGCATGTTGGGCCAGAAAGTCCGAATAATCAACTTTATAATCACATTAGAGGAGGTGAATACATGATTAGAATTGTTGTGATAACCGACTTTGGGATTAAAGCAAGAGAATATAGAAGTAGATAGCAATGTTATTAGATAGCTTTTGTTTATTAAATGACATTGGTTATGCCTGAGTTATAAACATATATATTACTTGCGTGTTATTGTGTGGCAGCTTGTTAACTAGATCACTTAAACACCGAGTTGTTTGGACACATAGGGCATTGCAAAACCCTACTCGTAAACTCACCTATATGACTTTATACAATAGGTCGCGTGTAACGAATCTAACAATTAACTAACGATAGAAGCATATTATCAAACCGAGCAAGCTAGGTGAGTTCACTGCTCTTTTCCAAGCATGCATCCCGGGAAGGGATATCGGGTAACGTTCCAGGGAGGAATGCAGGTTAATGGGATGTTTGTTATTACTTAGTTTCTATTATATAAGACCCCCTACATCTACCGATTGTTGCCAGGAAGGCAACGACGTATTTAGTTGATAGCACTATTAGGATTGGCACCCTCACACCGTGCCGAAAAGACGGGCGTGAACTAATTACCTTGACCACTTGACCAATGCCTAGATAGAGACATTGGGGTTGGGCATTCAGATCGTGTATATATAAGACCCCTTACATCTACTCGAGTTTGTTAGTTGAACTAATTACCTTGACCACTTAACCAATGCCTACATAGAGGCATTGGGGTTGGGCATTCACATCTAGTAGCCACATACGGTAATCGAGTTAATAACATCATCAAATCAAATTATTGAATTGTTGAACTGTTTTATACATATATCTGGTAACTAAATGTGTTAACAAAACTTTGAACTCACCAGCGTCGTCTGATACACTTATCTGCATGCTTGCAGGTCTATAGGGTTATATATTGTGGAACTTGCTGTCTGGAAGGCTGGAGTGGTCATGGGTCGTTATACTTGGAATCTCAATATGAGCTTAACGGTTTATGATACACTTAACAAATGAGATATGCTTCCGCTGTATATGATGAATGATATGTAACGTTTGTAACTCTTTATATTAAGGAATGAAAGTTTTATTTAAACCTATCTAAGAGTTCAATGTGATTGGTGGCTTCGATCCTGGTACGTCACATGCCTCGCGGAGGTTTCCGCGTGTGGTATTTTGGGGGTGTGACAGTTTGGTATCAGAGCCACTGGTTATAGTGAACTTGGTTTTAAAACGTTTTTATAAAACCAAACTATAACCGAACAACTCTGAAAACATGAATACGACCATGACACTCAGCTCCAGACTGCAAGGTTCGTCTCTTGTACAACAGTATGAATTCCTGTATTACTTGCATGTGTCATATGACTGATAGGGTGGTATTTCCCTAAACATACGTGACTTGCGTTTTGATATGCTCTTTGTTTGCTACTCGAGTTTGAGGAACCATTTGATACGAGTTAGGAGGAGCTGAGATGAGCATGCAAATCACAATATTATTGTGGGTGCACACATAATAATAATGTGGGGTGCATGCGAGTCCCAGTGAGACTTAACAAGTGAAAAGGGGTTCCGTTCCGTTATTTGGTCGACGTGAAACACAACAGTCTATAGGAGTCATGACAGTGATTGTCTCCTACTCGAACGTGATCTTTTCACTCCACTCTGAATCCTTTCGAACCTCAATGCTATCGAGTATTACCTGAACACCCATCTGAACGCCTAGCGAACTGTGTAGAATGTTGGGTGCTTGTACAAACATCCCCGAGTTGGATGTTGCAACGACAATTATTGGTCTATATCTTTCTCACCTTTCTTCGTTTACTGGAACTTAACGTATTGATGTCTTAAATCCCGAAGTGCGATCACTTCTGTAACACTATCGCAACATACCATGTATTACTGTCAACTTGCAAGAACGATAGACAAGAGGGTAAATATAGTACTTTACCGGCTTCAGCAATTGAACGACCCGGATTACCAATAACGAACACCAGCAATTTGACGCTAATCGGATCTTTAACCTCAGTCAGCGACTCATGGGAGCCAACTCCTACGAATTAATCGGGACGTGAACGATGACAATTGACCGTGGTGCGAAAAAGTGAAACGGCCAGCACAATGAGTAGCGTCTTGGGACGTGGCATGGAAATGTGACAAGATGGACCTTGTCGGTGAAGAATGGTAGGACTCCGTTTCAGGAAATGACGTTAGAGGTAACAGTCACGGCAACATCAGGATACTCGTAATTGTAACTAACGGTATAGAAATGGAGGTACCAACAGCATGGATTGGCCATGGTTAGATCAAGACGACAACAACCAAAGACACGACGTAAGTACTAGAAATCCTCGTATTGATAACAACAACACTGGGGATGAAGCTCATGGAAGGGCATTTAGGATTGGCATGGGCGACGCCAGGAATACAACAGCATGGTGGCCTGCACGTTCTTGATAACGAATTGCTTCGTCTCTGTTCTGTTTAGCGCTGATGCTTCTGAAAACCAAACCTGTTGTGGAACCGACTGATGGAAAGTCAATGGAAACCTCCTATATTCGTTGGGATGCAAACTCGACCTTGTGGGACAAGTGTTTGACATCTACCCTAGATAGTTTTGTTGTAGTAGTTAGTGTGGATTGGTTATCCAGATAACGCGCGGATATACCTTGTGAGGAATCGCCATCCGTCCTAAAGCATCATTGTGGTGTAAAGGTTAGTATCATTTCTGCAATGAAAGTCTAGAAGTGCATATGGAAGGATTACCCCGCAATGTTAGCAACTGTTTCTGATGATAAGGCAAAGGAAAATAGGATCGGGAATCCACCAATTGTTCATGACTCCTCTCAGTGTGCTATTAGAGGAAATTTCAGGTTTACTTCCACAGCTGTTAGTCGGAATCCCTGTGGATCTCACGCCAGTGGCAGCTCTGAATACTTGTACTCTTACTGTCTTGCACCAGAAGGGTTGCAAGAATTGTCTAATCAACTACAGAAACTGTTGGACAGGACTTTGTAGGACCTAGTTTTCACTTTGGGGAGCCACAGTTATATCTGTGAAGATAAGCCTTTTCGTATGTGTACTGATTATTGAGAACTCAACAAGGCGACAGTCGAGGATCGTTTGCCCCGACCGTGTATTGACAATCCCTCGACAAGTTGCGAGGGTCAAGCTCCCATTTGAGGATTGATTAACGAAAGAGCTTTCATCAAATGGAAGTCCAAGGGGAAAATGTTCCTAAAGTGGTATATCAAACGTAGCGCGGTCATTACGACTTGTATCTCATGACCTTTGGGTTAGTCAACACACCAGCAGCTTTATGGATCATTTGAACCGACCATGCTATTGGGTGACGCTTTGAATCCTTTCCAGGAGGAAAGAACATCAGGGACAACTTCGTATCTTATTTGAGAGCTCCTGAGGGAGGAGCTACATTGCGCGAAGTCTTGATAAATGTAACTTCTGGATTCGAGAGGTACCCTTTTTGGGTCATATAATCAACGAATTGGGAATGCATGTGGATCTCGCTAAGACTCGTTTTGGGTAGAAACTGATTGACATCAAATATTCTTGCGAGGATACCGCAATTTCTTGGTTTCGCTGGATGTTATCACAGATTCATCACAGGATTTTTGAAAGTCGCGCAGCTTAAATCTCTTTAGCACAACTGGGTGTTGTGTTCATGAAAGACAGAACAGGAGGACGTCTTTTCAGCTTTCAAACCCCAACTCTGCAATGCACTGAGAATCGTCTTTACCGAGGGTGCGGGTGATTCGATGGTATATCATTATGGTTCGAATCAGAGTCCCAGTTATACGCCGATGCAACACGAGAAGGTGATAGCCTACATAATGGACTTACAAGAAGAATTGCACGAGTCACAACCGGTGGTGGAAACCGTGGTCTTTGGATTTACTTGGAGGCATTACTTGAACGGTACCGAATGCGTTACTTAGACCGATCACAAGGGCCTCCCGTGTACCCTGGTTTCGAAAGAGCTAAATCAGTTAATGGCATCACTGGATGGAACTTTTGGGAGGATTACGACTGTGGAACTTGAATGTGTATGAGCTTTGCAGCTCACTATCGACTTTAACTTACCTGATCAGACTCGCTCTGCTCGAACTGGAAAAGGATTTTCAAGTTGAATCCATGCGGGGCATGGAGAAGCAACATTTGGCAGGACGGACGATCTAGGGAGCTTGCGTTGGGCAAAGCACACCGACTACGATATTTTAGATATCTGGATTTTGATGAGAGATAATAGGACCTATAAATCGTGTACTGGTGATCGGGTATAAAGGCCCACCTAGCTATACATGTGCATGATGTTTGACTTGTGGGAAGGTCATGGGGAGGTATTAGCAATCAGAATCACTCATATGGAAATGAGAATAGACTACCATGGATACTGTCACTAGTCTACTTACAACTCAAAACGGAAACAATATCACCTGGGTGATCGTTGATCGTCTCACGCAACCAGCGCACTCTCTTGCAATCAAGGAAACTGTCGAGCCATCACAAATTGTGAATATTCCTCTGAGAGAGGCGGCTTTTAAGACACGAGGTGCCAACTCTTGTTGTCTTTGATTTTGATCTATACCTGATTTACGTTAGACATTACACAACACTCTTGGTTACCGCCTGGACATGAGCATTACTTATCACCATAGGGCAAATGGTCGGAGTAAACGAACCCCCCCTGATACTCAAAGACATGCTACGAGCATGTGTGGGATTGACTTGGTGAAAATTGGAAGGACGCATACCTTTGGTTGAGTTCTACAGCGGCAATTACCATTCTAGTATTCAGACAGCTCTGTTTGAGGTATTGCATAGACAGTGTCACCAACATCTTTATTGGATTAAGGTGGTTGACAACACAATCGCAGGTCCACGACTTGTACTTGAAACTCTTGGGAAGATTGGTTGGATCGGAAATCGTCTGGCGGCAACGAGTGACCGTCAAGAAAGCTGATAGGCTTAGGAAACACAGGAAGATCATTGTAAGCCATCGTATCATGTTGAAAGTCTCCCCATGGGAGGGTGTGGTACGCTTGGGAAGCGTTGTGAGCTTAACCTACATCACTTTGAGCCATACAACACTCTGGGAGGAATAGATAACGTGACTTACAAACTCGGGATACCCGACGAAGTGGGTAACATGCACAATGCCATTTATGTCTCGAATTTAAGGCAGTGTTTGTCCGATGGAACATTTGTGATTTCTTTGTTATTTAAAAACAGTGATCAGAGGAAGCTTTGGTGTCCTCAACTATCATTGGCGAATTTCGAGACGAAATTCCCTTTCAAGTTGGGGATGATGTGGAACCCGACTGACTTCGCGATCCTGTTTCTACAATTTGGTTTACGTTGTGTCTGCGTAGTTATCTGGATGATTAGTGATTGTGTGTAATGCTTGATTATTATGTGTGTAGTGTTGTATATAGTTAAATTTGAGTTTCTATCAGTTCACTTCTCTGTGCTTACTTATCAAATTTCGGGAGGAAATTTCGTTCAAGTTAGGGATGATGTGACGACCCGAAATCTCAAGGTTCTTTTCTATGTATAACTTGCTGGCACGATTCGTTTATGTCGTAACTTGTGTGCGTTATGTGAATGATTGAAATATTGATTGTTTGGGTTCATAATTGAGTTGTTAAATATTTATGCGTGATGGTTAATTACTATGGAATGGTTAAATGTGTATATGTGTTGGATAAGTATTTTAGGAACCCTTTTTGCCAAATAAATTGAGCCGCAAACTTCCTGGAGTCTCACGCACACACTTCTTGGCCGTTGGGCTCTCCTCATCTCGGCCCAACCTATAGATCAAACCCAAACAGAGCCCACCTTTCCTATCTATTATTTACATACACTAATCTTAAGATTCCACAACTCTTTGGCAAACCCTATGTCCTCCTAAACTATCAACGGCAGACGATACCCCTCCCCTCTCGAAGCACTATCTGATTCGATCAAGATTATTAGGTTAGTGAATTCTCATGTATGTAATATTTCTATTATTAGTGATCTTGTTTGTGTGTGATATTGGTCAACAAAAGTAATATATATGTGCATGTTCTATGAAATCATGAGGTGATGTAATGTCGGCCACTTTGATAAATTATGGATAAAGTATGTGATGGATAAATATGAGTTGAAAATCAATTGGATAATGATCACTTATGTTGTCGGCCATTGCGGTTATAACTGTATGAATTGGTGCAACCCTTGATCTTGATTTATGTAAAGTTGAATGTTCATGAGACTTGATTCAGTCGAGGTTAGGTAAATGTCGATGATGATAATGATGATAAGTAAATTTTAGAGTAATTGTATGCATGATGATTACGGATTTTTTTTGACAATTATTGATGATACGTGTATTAGGTTATTTGCAAAGGCTTGGCTTGATTAAGTTTCTTATTAATTGTTTTAGAGTTTTTTCAAATAAACTTACAAGGTCTGAGTTTAATTCACGGATATATGGTCAGAGGTTAACTGATTGTGAATAGTCCTAGTTTAATTGATTATCTATTGTCAGGGCTTAACTAATTTGATTAGGATCTGAACTTGTGTTAAAACATGCAAAGTACCTGAACTCGTTTATGATTAAGCCTGATGTCCAAAGTTGTGTTATAAAAGGAATTGGGTCACATTTAATAGGAACAACTGTATTCAGGATTCAAATATTGGAAGTATGGGCTGCATGTTGGGCCAGAAAGTCCGAATAATCAACTTTATAATCACATTAGAGGAGGTGAATACATGATTAGAATTGTTGTGATAACCGACTTTGGGATTAAAGCAAGAGAATATAGAAGTAGATAGCAATGTTATTAGATAGCCTTTGTTTATTAAATGACATTGGTTATGCCTGAGTTATAAACATATATATTACTTGCGTGTTATTGTGTGGCAGCTTGTTAACTAGATCACTTAAACACCGAGTTGTTTGGACACATAGGGCATTGCAAAACCCTACTCGTAAACTCACCTATATGACTTTATACAATAGGTCGCGTGTAACGAATCTAACAATTAACTAACGATAGAAGCATATTATCAAACCGAGCAAGCTAGGTGAGTTCACTGCTCTTTTCCAAGCATGCATCCCGGGAAGGGATATCGGGTAACGTTCCAGGGAGGAATGCAGGTTAATGGGATGTTTTTTATTACTTAGTTTCTATTATGTAAGACCCCCTACATCTACCGATTGTTGCCAGGAAGGCAACGACGTATTTAGTTGATAGCGCTATTAGGATTGGCACCCTCACACCGTGCCGAAAAGACGGGCGTGAACTAATTACCTTGACCACTTGACCAATGCCTAGATAGAGGCATTGGGGTTGGGCATTCACATCGTGTATATATAAGACCCCTTACATCTACTCGAGGTTGTTAGTTGAACTAATTACCTTGACCACTTAACCAATGCCTACATAGAGGCATTGGGGTTGGGCATTCACATCTAGTAGCCACATACGGTAATCTAGTTAATAACATCATCAAATCAAATTATTGAAGTGTTGAACTGTTTTATACATATATCTGGTAACTAAACGTGTTAACAAAACTTTGAACTCACCAGCGTCGTCTGACACACTTGTCTGCATGCTTGCAGGTCTATAGGGTTATATCTTGTGGAACTTGCTGTCTGGAAGGCTGGAGTGGTCATGGGTCGTTATACTTGGAATCTCAATATGAGCTTAACGGTTTATGATACACTTAACAAATGAGATATGCTTCCGCTGTATATGATGAATGATATGTAACGTTTGTAACTCTTTATATTAAGGAATGAAAGTTTTATTTAAACCTATCTAAGAGTTCAATGTGATTGGTGGCTTCGATCCTGGTACGTCACATGCCTCGCGGAGGCTTCCGCGTGTGGTATTTTGGGGGTGTGACAGTTTGGTATCAGAGCCACTGGTTATAGTGAACTTGGTTTTAAAACGTTTTTATAAAACCAAACTATAACTGAACAACTCTGAAAACGTGAATACGACCATGACACTCAGCTCCAGACTGCAAGGTTCGTCTCTTGTACAACAGTATGAATTCCTGTATTACTTGCATGTGTCATATGACTGATAGGGTGGTATTTCCCTAAACATACGTGACTTGCGTTTTGTGATGCTCTTTGTTTGCTACTCGAGTTTGAGGAACCATTTGATATGAGTTAGCATGCAAATCACAATATTATTGTGGGTGCACACATAATAATAATGTGGGGTGCATGCGACATATTATGGACGAGAGTATTTCCTTGGCCTTTCCTAGGCTTCAAATGGGGAGAATTTCCATTACAGCTTCTTGCTTGGCGACATATTAAAATATAATCGAAGGTAATAATCTTCCGAATAGGGACGAGAGTATTCCTATGTTAAGTCTAGACTCAGAAGGTCAAAGGATGTGCTATCGTGTCATTGAGATTAAACACAAAAAGTTAGTGTTTAATTCACTCAATTTTGGCTCTGATACCAACCTGACACACCCCAATTTTCCACGTGTCACCGGTGGGCCCGGTGGGGAGTATAGTGACGTAGTTGATATCATCATAGTCAAACAACACAATATTTAAATGCACATCGGAAGCAAAAGATAAATATATTACAAACCGATATAAAGTAATATCAAGTATTACACACGGAATGTAAAGGATCCACAGGCGGATCAAAAAAATAAAATGAATCATTTGTCCAACAGACTTTAAGGCGTCCAAGCTTGCGAGACTTATTGTGGACGCTAGAAGACAGCCAGCCTATTACGAGTAGTACCTGCACTTAACCTTTTGGAAAATACGTCAGTTTACACCGGTAAATACAATTTAACTGACTCATTTTGAAAAGGGTTGAAAATTGATTTGAATGCACGTGGCACAAAACATTTTATAACTTGGGATAATTATTTAATATTATAATCTTGTGAACGAATTACATGTTACTTGTGCGTTCAGTAGCCCGGATCTTGTCCGGGTTAAAGGTCAATAGACCCACCACAATATTGAGTTATACACTGACAGGTGTACGCCTACACCCCGTGCTCAGGTCGTGGCCATTTCGTAAAATGATGCCAGGGATATCCGGGACATGGTCATTAACCCCCCAAAGGCTTTAAGTGAACAAGACTGTTTAAACGAGCCGATCAAATTATTCAATTAACCACCCAACGATGTAAGATTTGATGCTCGATCAAGCGGTATTCTATATACCGTAACCCAAGCCCGTATAGGGAAAATAAGTTAAAAGTATTTACCTGAGCTAAATATAAATTTAATCCCAGCCGTATACCACCAAGCAAGTACATATAGCTTTTACTGGGCTCCTAAATCTGGAACGAAGGTTTTTAATAACCTATTAGATTCCTAACGGGTCTTTAATTAAGCCTAAGCTTAGACCGGTTAACTTTCACAAGGAAGACACGGTCAGACGCATGATAAAGCAAGACCGGTTTAGAATGTGGTTTTGACCCGACAAGCTTGTATGCTTGTTTAATATGGGTAACTTAAAAACATTCTGGATTTTGAGACAAAAATGATATGGTTTGACCCGCTTCGGCTAATATATGCGAACTAGTCACATAAGCCGATCCGAACGCGACAAGTGCGTAACGAGTAACCAAAAGAGTCATATACAGGTTTCCTAAGTTAACATGCCTTTAATATGTTGTGATATCAGTAGGATATCTTCCATTATGCCCAAAACGAGTTTAATCTCAAAATAAGCCCCGTAGGGGTATTTTGGTCATTTTAAAGATTATAAAAGAGTTTATTTATAAATCTGAGTTTCAGGTCTGATTTATACAGTAATTACACTTAATTTACATGTTATCACAGTAGGGTATGACCTATATGTGAAACTTATCATTTAAAACCAAACTATGCCCCTTAGGGGTATTTTGGTAATTTCACTTAGGCTAAAAAGGTCAAAACTGGAAACCTGAGTTTAAAAACTTTTACTTACTATTAATATATAAAAATATACTAAAATATATCAGTAGGTATCAACCTTATATGTTTAATATAGTCTCAGCACATACTATGCGTTAAAAACGCTTAAAAGGACGATTTGGAGCCATTTCCGGGTTTTCAAAGAAAAGCTGATATTTTTATAATTCCAGAAGGCTCAAAATAATGTATTTATCGAATAAAATCAGTAGAAAAAGGTTTGGGGTCAAAAGGATTTGTAAAACTCATTTTATGGCTTAAAAGGGCAAAACCGTCATAACCCGAATCAACCTAGAGACCTATGTTATGCTCAGCCAAAAATTAAATAAAAATCTTCAAAAATCCCAAAATATTATATTACATCAGTGGGTAAAAAGTTTGATATCAAAAAGTGGGTTTAAATAGGCTATACGCTAATTACGCCAATTAATTAACATAAAGCTTTCAAATTACGCTAATGAGCATAACTTTTAATCTAGACCTCAAACTGATATCAAATTTTAGATGCAAGTTTATAAATCAGTAACTAAGGTTTCTACTCTTTCACTTTTTCAAAAATCACGTTTTAAGGTCAAAAGGGCATAACGGTCAACATTTAGGCATTTAACGGAAACATGCATGAACTAGGATTTCTATGGAACCAAGTTGTATAACCTCGGAGGGTTATACTAACTTATAATATGGTCCTAATGGAATCCTAAGGCATATCTAAACTAAGCTAAATCGGGTCAGAACTGAAAGTCAAAGCAAAAGTCAACTTTTGCAACTTTCGGTTCCGAACCGAGCCTATACTTAGAATTGTCGGGTTGAACATGCTTAGACATGTTCAATTAATAATTACCAAGTTATTAATATGAGAAAAATGATTTTATGGCTTCTATATTAATAGTTATGTATTTTTTTAAAACTAACCCGTTTGACTTTCATTTGACCCGACAATTTAACTAAGTAATCGTGGTAATTAGGAGGCGCCCTTTTGAGGGTTAATTACCTACCTAATTACGGTCACGTAGCCATGTTCGTTACGAACCATGGCTTAGCCGTTTAAAAGTCAAAGCGTTTATCGAAACGCTTGACTTTTCGGCTTTAACCGCTAAATAATTAAACTAAGCACGAAAGGGGACTTAAAAAGGGTCCAAGGGACTCAAGGAGGTTCTCAAAAAGGTTCAAGATCCTCACAACTCAGAGAATAGATCAGATTAGAAGGAGATGTGCAAATGAGAGCCAAACATTCAATGGGTATTTATAGGATTTAGAGGACCGTTAGGATCGTTCCTCGATAAATGTGATCAAATCTGGACCGTACACCTTTACCCCTTGTTTTAGCAATCTATGGGCTGCCCAAGGACGGAATAAAACCATTTTCAATTGATTAAAACAGCTGTAACAGCTGGTAACAGCTGTAACAGCTGGTAACAGCTGGTAACAGCTGGAAATCAAGTTTCAGAAATGGCAGTTTTGGTCCCTGCATGCTTCTAGCCCCTTTCTGATGCGTTTAAGGCCCGTTAAACCATTTTTAAGCCTCTACAATGACTCCTAAACACGAGGGACATGAAACATGCTCAAAAACATGTCGGATGTCGGTCCGTTTGGCCGTACGGTCACGTTGTTCGTCTAATTACGACGAAACACGAACGGACGCGAAAAACGGTCCAAATTACGCGACGAATGAAATTTTATCAAGGCGATCACTAAAATAAAATATTTTAGTGCTTACATAAATTTTTGGATGTCCGGATATATTCAGAACGTAAGATATGCGCGAAAATGCAAACTTGTGCACTTTTTGACACTTTTAGTCCCTGCTTGACATAAAAGTTTATTTTTGCGCACCGAACACCTCTAATCCTGTATCTAAGCTGTAGAAATGATAATTAGGGCATGTTTAACTCATGGAAAATTTCCGGAAGGTCCGTTACCATACGAATCGACATACTTTTGCAGTTTGACGCAAATAGTCCTTAAATTGCGCAAAGTAGCGCGAAATGCCGTTTAATGTTATACAAGCCTTCCATGGCCCATATTTATCCTTCCCAAGCATATACTTAAATATTAATACGCTCTCGTTCGCTTAGATGGTCACCGAAAGGCATAGATTCAAAAGTTGACGCTTTAGGTCCCTCTATTGCGCAAACTTGCGCATCTCATCATTTAATAGCATTGAAGCCTCATCTAATCCATATTAGACATTCTAGAAAGTATTATTAAACATCACGATGCTTCGGATTCGCTAAAAGGTCATTCAGAGGTATAATTAAACATATTGACACTTTTAGCCCCTCTAACTTGCAAAGTTGCGCGTAACTTTACTTATAGGCATAAAAACCTTAGATGGCCATTATTTGGCATTCCCGAGAGTATAATTAAATATTATTAAGCTCCCGGTTTGTTAGAAGGTCACTCAGAGGTAAGAATTAACATGTTGACGCTTTTAACCCTTTATTGCGCAAACTTTCAATTAATTACGTAAACGACTACACTTATTCATCAAGTGGCACATTTGTGAATATAAACATCGTGAGAGGTTATTTGGAAACTTATTTTAGGTATGCTAACACTTCCAGTCCTTTTATTATCAAAGTTTTTCGATTTTTCGAAAAATTAGTCCCTTAAATTCAACATTGGACTTTATTAGGGTTTATTACACGTGTCAATACATCATTGGACGTGATTTTACGAGGTGTTACATCCTCACCCCCTTAAAAGAAATCTCGACCTCGAGATTTGCTAAAATGCTGAAAGTACTTTTTGTCACATAAGGGACTTAAATTCTATAACATATCTAGAGTCTCTCCAAGCTCCCAAAGTGACCTTTATATTTGGTACATGTATCCTTTTGGAGCTTCTTAACCTGTCGATCCTCAATCGATATAGGTTGCTCATCATATCATTAATCTGCATGTTATTATGTGATAGTGCTTCTTGACTTATTGGTGAAAACACAGCCTTAAGTCATTAGTGTGCAATGTATTGCGAGCTCCGCCAAGCTCCTTAAATAGGTTGTAGCTTATAAGCTATTTGATCTTGATACATTCGATTTCCTTCGAATGATTCTATATATTAAGAGCTTAACTAGCCTGATAATTTAACAAACTGGTACACCCTTCAGGGTGATATCTTTTGTTGAACCTTATTCCTTAACAAGAACTTAGGAGGGTTGCTATTCTCATTAATCTTTGATTTTTTGCCAAAACTGGCATCTTACAGATGATCATGGATTTGTATGATCCTATTCGTTGTTTTCAAGGCAACTTTCAGATCCTGATGATTGGACGTACCAATCTTCTATTTAACAATAGATATTCAATATTCCATCTAAGCAAGGTCTCCAAAGGAGCAGCCTTGATACTTATACATCAACTATTATAGAAAAGCTTATCTCAATGTGAAATGGTTATTCCAACCATTACTTAAAACTAATCTTAAGGGATAGTTAATCCTCACAGGTAGTCGAACAAATCGACGATCCTGGGTAGCTGATGGCAATTCTTAATTGTTGCCCTATCAAGGTTGCGGTAATCAATGCATAAGCAGAATGAACCGTCTTTCTTAATTAACTACCAAATCCTCAGGATATTGAATTAGGCTATATGAATCCTCTATTTTAAAACTTACTTAATCAGGGTTTCGATTCTTCCAATGATGGTACTAGCCGTCTTGGAGATTTCATAAGAATACAACCCTAAATGGGATATAAATCTTAATTCTACCTGCCTCTCAGGAGGTAAACAGGGTAATCAAGATACAATGAGGTTACAGAGATTTTCCAAATCTCAGGCTCCAGTTCCTCTGTCATATTCTGTGTCAGATAAGTGACACATTTATGTCACAAGTCCATGAATTCCTTAATCGGGAACATTTACTTTGGCAATTCCATTCTGGATATCTTCCTTGAATACCATTAGTTGACTTTAGTACCATATGACTATTAGAATATCCTTGCGGTTCCATGCATTAAACCTCCATACTGATCAGGCATGGAAGCAATCTATGGAACATATTAAGATACACCAATCCTCATGTGGCGCGTTTATCATACCATCTGGTATTCGCAATCGATAGAGATCAAAGAGATATCAACTATACACGCTGACGCACTTCTTCTAGAGAGAGGGTACTTCTAGAATTCCATGATTAGAGATTTCTAACAGGAACAGAAGAAATGGTTCTTATGATTTTGCTTGTAAGTTTTACCTTACACTTACTATCTGGGGTTCTTACGGGAAAGATTAAAAGTTTGCTAAGCTTATGGTTTTATGAGAGACTTAGCAGTACGTGCAACCAAACGTAACTCCTAGCCATAAAATCACCATAATGGATTTATCTGGTGTCATTATTAATGTGAGCTGCCTCTAATCATACATCAGGAGGGCTAAACGCCTCCATTCTTAAACCTTTTAAACTTAGCTATAAAACCTTTGACAAATTGTAGGGCAATCTCGGCCTCGACTGATTATTTCTTAATCTATAAAACGTGAGTAGTTGAGGTGGATCCATAATGGATTCATAATAAGCAGGCTTTGAAATCTTAATGTGCCCTCTTATTGCCGATGCTAAATCATAATATATATATAGTGCATTATGCTTAAATTCTAGGTTAACCGAATAAGGGCACTATTTCCATCAATGAACCAATGTCTGCAGCACACTGCCGATAGTTTATAAATCTTATGGGGGAGTCGGAAAATTATTACTCAATCTTTTCCTATTCCGTGACGCGTATAATAGGTTTTCTAATAAGGTCCTTAAAACTTGGACCATCCCATAATGTATAGGAGGATCTTTCTTGTGGATTTCATTAATGTCCTCACTAATCAAGGGTATTACCATCGAATGATTGTGATGTATACCTTACCATGTTCTTTCAAGTATAACCACTGATATACTTAATGGTTTCTACTTCATCCTTTCTAGTGTTTAGTCAACATAAGCAAGCCAAGAGTAACCAAAACATAGAGGTAAAATCTTGGATTCTAATACTTAGTCAACATAAGGAGGATAAGTAGGTAACTTATCGTAAGAAGTAAGGAAGTTATTGTACATGTGCTTATATTCAATCAAAATAGAAATTTCACAAACTAGGCACCTAGCTCGGTTGGCTAGGCGCGCGAAAGGGTGTGGCCTAGACCCAGGTTCGATTCCGGGGACGGCCGGTTCCACCATTTTTTATGTTGTTTAATATTAATTAAACGTACGGATACATGTAATTATGAGGGTTGTCTCATAAGGAGTCTTGATAACTACTTGTTTCTTATTATACACAATATGGGCTTGATTTTCAAGACAACCAATCGATTTTTATCACTATATTGAGTCCTTATACTTTAACGGAAACTAGGACATCGGACGAATGATTCCTAATGGATATAAAACATCCACCTAATATTGCTGAAGTAGTCTCTGAGGTACTATCGACCAATTTTTCTTTATACTTAACGCTTAGAGTTTTAACAGGCAGATTTAATGATTTACAAAATCTATTGTCTACGAAAGACTTATCTGAACCTGAATCAATAATACTCTAGCATGAGCGTTATTGATAAAGAAAGTACCTGTTGTGACATTGTCATCCTGAATAGCCTTTTGAGCGTCCATTTGAAAGCTCCCAGCTTTGGTCTCCTTAGCCTCCCCAGGCTTCTTGGTTTTATTTGGGCAATTTGTCCTGATGTGCCCTATTTCATTGCAACCATAGCAGGTTGCGTCCTTTATGTCATGGCACTCCAAGGTCTTGTGCCCTTTCTTGTTACAAATCCCACAAGGCCTAGCTTGTGACTCCAGAGTGCATTTCCTTTTAGTTACCTTCTTTGGGCAGCGGTTAATTATGTGCCCCTTCTCGCCACAATCATAGCATGTGGCGTCCTTCAAGTCCTTGCACTCATGGGTCTTGTGATCCATCTCCTTGCAGATGACACATCCCCCGGTCTGCTCATAGAAACATTTTCCGAAATGCTTCTTCTTGCAGGTTTTACATTTGGGTTTTGCCTCCTTTGGTTTGGACTGGTTATAGTTCGAACCGGTCTTACCCTTTTTACAACATTTATTTGGGGTATCATCGCACTTTCGCTTATGATCCTTCAACACACGGTCCACAGCGTTGTTTACGGCTGTATCTATCATAGCCTGTAACTCGGTGCTTGTTAAGTTCAGTCTTGCATCATCATTCTGATCAACTAGACGATTGTAAGCTTCAGAGGAGTCAGCCATGGTGAAGCTTTGAAGGCTACAAACCAAGTAGTAATAAATTGGTTTAATTATATAGCGAAATGTCGAACTTGATAATTAAGTAGCCATGGTGCGAATAAACCATATGGGCCAACAGATAGTATTTAATTTATTTGATTATTTTTACCTAAGTTTTTAAATAAACCATCTTTGGCGTTTAAACGGAATATAATCCTTCATATTTAGTAGACAGGGGACATAAGTCACGACTGTCAATGTCATACTGACATCTTATATAGCACAACGGCATGTTCCAAAGGACTTTTCGATGGCACAGATGCCTTGTCACTAGGGAAATTTTAAAACATAATCAATGATTCCTTTGGATCGGAAAATTTCATAATTCATTGTCTTGACAAGAAGTTATGAAATAAAACTATCGTTTTCATGTATGCATCTTTGTCCGTAGGTATACATCCCAGGTGGATGTTTAGATGTGTACATCATGTTCGACGTTTATTAGCCATGATTCCTATTGATTATATAGGATAAATAAAGGGTTTGGAAGTTCCTAATATAAAGATGACAATCGTGATTTTATCGTATCACTGTTGTCGGGAGTGTTAACACGTTTTCAGATGTTAACAAGAATCTGAATCTCTTTTTAAACAGGTTTTACCATCTTAGCTAGGTCTTCAATGACATTCAAGCTAGGTCAAACCTTTTAAGATTCTCTTTAATATTTAAACCGGCAGGAAAGGAATGATATTATTTTCATTCAGGATTTTTATTATAATTATCCTGACTTTAATTAAAATATAACTATAGCACAAAAAGTCAAGTCACAAGGACATCTTTAAATTATAAACCATGATTTTGTAGAATCAAGGTATTTAGGCTTGAACGTGTCCACGCCTTTTCTTGACAGGGAGTTGTAGGCTACGACTGTCTTTAGTCTCAGAGGACGTTAATTATAGCCCGTAGGCATTATATCCCTAAAGGATGTTTAAATCACAAAATAAGAAAGGATTTCGGGAGAGTCCAGTATAAGGATGATTTGTGTGACTTTATCGAACCACGTCTGCCAGAAAAGTTAATATGTTACAGATGTTAACAAGGATGTGAATCTCTTGAATAGGTCCTACCATCTTGGCCTCGTCATACAGGCTAGGTTTACCTTTAAGATTCCTTTTTAATAATTAACGCAGAACAATCCTAACTCGGGATGTTAATAAGGATCTGAACCTAAATTGAGGATCTGCCATCTTGGCCGGGTCTTAATAATGACACGAGGCTAGGTCTTGTCCTTTTTAGATTTTTCCATTTTATTATAATGGTAGATCTTATAACAGAAATGTTATTTTAATTTATTTCATATATTATATTCATATATAATGATATAAATGAAATTTAGATAAAACATCCCAATGGTTTTAAAAGAGGTATAGAATTGCCCTAAAAGGATCTTAAAAGAAATGATGTTGTCCTCAAAGGGACCAAAAGATAAATATCGTTATAAAGACTTTTAAGGAAACGATCTTCAGTAAAAGGAGTCTCTTCTTCATTTTAGTTCTGAATGTCCTCTCCTTGGTCGTACGTTAATCCTAGTCGCAACACGAAGCTTGGCCTTTCCTAGGCTTCAAATGGGGAGAATTTCCATTACAGCTTCTTGCTTGGTGACATATTAAAATATAATCGAAGGTAATAATCTTCCAAATAGGGACGAGAGTATTCCTATGTTAAGTCTAGACTCAGAAGGTCAAAGGATGTGCTATCGTGTCATTGAGATTAAACACAAAAAGTTAGTGTTTAATTCACTCAATGTTGGCTCTGATACCAACCTGTCACACCCCAATTTTCCATGTGTCACCGGTGGGCCCGGTGGGGAGTATAGTGACGTAGTTGAAAATTGACTCATTTTGAAAATGGTTGAAAATTGATTTGAATGCACGTGGCACAAAACATTTTATAACTTGGGATAATTATTTAATATTATAATCTTGTGAACGAATTACATGTTACTTGTGCGTTCAGTAGCCCGGATCTTGTCCAGGTTAAAGGTCAATAGACCCACCACAATATTGAGTTATACACTGACAGGTGTACGCCTACACCCCGTGCTCAGGTCGTGGCCATTTCGTAAAATGATGCCAGGGATATCCGGGACATGGTCATTAACCCCCCAAAGGCTTTAAGTGAACAAGACTGTTTAAACGAGCCGATCAAATTATTCAATTAACCACCCAACGATGTAAGATTTGATGCTCGATCAAGAGGTATTCTATATACCGTAACCCAAGCCCGTATAGGGAAAATAAGTTAAAAGTATTTACCTGAGCTAAATATAATTTTAATCCCAGCCGTATACCACCAAGCAAGTACAGATAGCTTTTACTGGGCTCCTAAATCTGGAACGAAGGTTTTTAATAACCTATTAGATTCCTAACGGGTCTTTAATTAAGCCTAAGCTTAGACCGGTTAACTTTCACAAGGAAGACACGGTCAGATGCATGATAAAGCAAGACCGGTTTAGAATGCGGTTTTGACCCGACAAGCTTGTATGCTTGTTTAATATGGGTAACTTAAACACATTCTGGATTTTGAGACAAAAATGATATGGTTTGACCCGCTTCGGCTAATATATGCGAACTAGTCACATAAGCCGATCCGAACGCGACAAGTGCGTAACGAGTAACCAAAAGAGTCATATACAGGTTTCCTAAGTTAATATGCCTTTAATATGTTGTGATATCAGTAGGATATCTTCCATTATGCCCAAAACGAGTTTAATCTCAAAATAAGCCCCGTAGGGGTATTTTGGTCATTTTAAAGATTATAAAAGAGTTTATTTATAAATCTGAGTTACAGGTCTGATTTATACAGTAATTACACTTAATTTACATGTTATCACAGTAGGGTATGACCTATATGTGAAACTTATCATTTAAAACCAAACTATGCCCCTTAGGGGTATTTTACTTACTGTTAATATACAAAAATATACTAAAATATATCAGTAGGTATCAACCTTATATGTTTAATATGGTCGTAGCACATACTATGCGTTAAAAACGCTTAAAAGGACGATTTGGAGCCATTTCTGGGTTTTCAAAGAAAAGCTGATATTTTTATAATTCCAGAAGGCTCAAAATATTGTATTTATCGAATAAAATCAGTAGAAAAAGGTTTGGGGTCAAAAGGATTTGTAAAACTCATTTTATGGCTTAAAAGGGCAACACCGTCATAACCCGAATCAACCTAGAGACCTATGTTATGCTCAGCCAAAAATTAAATAAAAATCTTCAAAAATCCCAAAATATTATATTACATCAGTGGGTAAAAAGTTTGATATCAAAAAGTGGGTTTAAATAGGCTATACGCTAATTACGCCAATTAATTAACATAAAGCTTTCAAATTACGCTAATGAGCATAACTTTTAATCTAGACCTCAAACTGATATCAAATTTTAGGTGCAAGTTTATAAATCAGTAACTAAGGTTTCTACTCTTTCACTTTTTCAAAAATCACGTTTTAAGGTTAAAAGGGCATAACGGTCAACATTTAGGCATTTAACGGAAACATGCATGAAGTAGGATTTCTATGGAACCAAGTTGTATAACCTCGGAGGGTTATACTAACTTATAATATGGTCCTAATGGAATCCTAAGGCATATCTAAACTAAGCTAAATCGGGTCAGAACTGAAAGTCAAAGCAAAAGTCAACTTTTGCGACTTTCGGTTCCGAACCGAGCCTATACTTAGAATTGTCGGGTTGAACATGCTTAGACATGTTCAATTAATAATTACCAAGTTATTAATATGAGAAAACTGATTGTATGGCTTCTATATTAATAGTTATGTATTTATTTAAAACTAACCCGTTTGACTTTCATTTGACCCGACAATTTAACTAAGTAATCGTGGTAATTAGGAGGCGCCCTTTTGAGGGTTAATTACCTACCTAATTACGGTCACGTAGCCATGTTTGTTACGAACCATGGCTTAGCCGTTTAAAAGTCAAAGCGTTTATCGAAACGCTTGACTTTTCGGCTTTAACCGCTAAATAATTAAACTAAGCACGAAAGGGGACTTAAAAAGGGTCCAAGGGACTCAAGGAGGTTCTCAAAAAGGTTAAAGATCCTCACAACTCAGAGAATAGATCAGATTAGAAGGAGATATGCAAATGAGAGCCAAACATTCAATGGGTATTTATAGGATTTAGAGGACCGTTAGGATCGTTCCTCGATAAATGTGATCAAATCTGGACCGTACACCTTTACCCCTTGTTTTAGCAATCTATGGGCTGCCCAAGGACGGAATAAAACCATTTTCAATTGATTAAAACAGCTGTAACAGCTGGTAACAGCTGGTAACAGCTGGAAATCAAGTTTCAGAAATGGCAATTTTGGTCCCTGCATGCTTCTAGCCCCTTTCTGATGCGTTTAAGGCCCGTTAAACCATTTTTAAGCCTCTACAATGATTCCTAAACACGAGGGACATGAAACATGCTCAAAAACATGTCGGATGTCGGTCCGTTTGGCCGTACGGTCACGTTGTTCGTCTAATTACGACGAAACACGAACGGACGCGAAAAACGGTCCAAATTACGCGACGAATGAAATTTTATCAAGGCGATCACTAAAATAAAATATTTTAGTGCTTACATAAATTTTTGGATGTCCGGATATATTCAGAACGTAAGATATGCGCGAAAATGCAAACTTGTGCACTTTTTGACACTTTTAGTCCCTGCTTGACATAAAAGTTTATTTTTGCACACCGAACACCTCTAATCCTATATCTAAGCTATAGAAATGATAACTAGGGCATGTTTAACTCATGGAAAATTTCCGGAAGGTCCGTTACCATACGAATCGACATACTTTTGCAGTTTGACGCAAATAGTCCTTAAATTGCGCAAAGTAGCGCGAAATGCCGTTTAATATTATACAAGCCTTCCATGGCCCATATTTATCCTTCCCAAGCATATAATTAAATATTAATACGCTCTCGTTCGCTTAGATGGTCACCGAAAGGCATAGATTCAAAAGTTGACGCTTTAGGTCCCTCTATTGCGCAAACTTGCGCATCTCATCATTTAATAGCATTGAAGCCTCATCTAATCCATATTAGACATTCTAGAAAGTATTATTAAACATCACGATGCTTTGGATTCGCTAAAAGGTCATTCAGAGGTTTAATTAAACATATTGACACTTTTAGCCCCTCTAACTTGCAAAGTTGCGCGTAACTTTACTTATAGGCATAAAAACCTTAGATGGCCATTATTTGGCATTCCCGAGAGTATAATTAAATATTATTAAGATCCCGGTTTGTTAGAAGGTCACTCAGAGGTAAGAATTAACATGTTGACGCTTTTAACCCTTTATTGCGCAAACTTTCAATTAATTACGCAAACGACTACACTTATTCATCAAGTGGCACATTTGTGAATATAAACATCGTGAGAGGTTATTTGGAAACTTATTTTAGGTATGCTAACACTTCCAGTCCTTTTATTATCAAAGTTTTTCGATTTTTCAAAAAATTAGTCCCTTAAATTCAACATTGGACTTTATTAGGGTTTATTACACGTGTCAATACATCATTGGACGTGATTTTACGAGGTGTTACACATGCATCCCGGGAAGGGATATCGGGTAACATTCCAGGGAGGAATGCAGGTTAATGGGATGTTTGTTATTACTTAGTTTCTATTATGTAAGACCCCCTACATCTACCGATTGTTGCCAGGAAGGCAACGAGGTATTTAGTTGATAGCGCTATTAGGATTGGCACCCTCACACCGTGCCGAAAAGACGGGCGTGAACTAATTACCTTGACCACTTGACCAATGCCTAGATAGTGGCATTGGGGTTGGGCATTCACATCGTGTATATATAAGACCCCTTACATCTACTCGAGGTTGTTAGTTGAACTAATTACCTTGACCACTTGACCAATGCCTAGATAGAGGCATTGGGGTTGGGCATTCACATCTAGTAGCCACATACGGTAATCGAGTTAATAACATCATCAAATCAAATTATTGAACTGTTGAACTGTTTTATACACATATCTGGTAACTAAACGCGTTAACAAAACTTTGAACTCACCAGCGTCGTCTGACACACTTGTCTGCATGCTTGCAGGTCTATAGCATTATATCTTGTGGAACTTGCTGTCTGGAAGGCTGGAGTGGTCATGGGTCGTTATACTTGGAATCTCAATACGAGCTTAACGGTTTATGATACACTTAACAAATGAGATATGCTTCCGCTGTATATGATGAATGATATGTAACGTTTGTAACTCTTTATATTAATGAATGAAAGTTTTATTTAAACCTATCTAAGAGTTCAATGTGATTGGTGGCCTGGATCCTGGTACGTCACACGCCTCGCGGAGGTTTCCGCGTGTGGTACTTTGGGGGTGTGACAATGATGATCTTTTCTGGATCTGAGTCGATTTATGTTGGTAATTTTGGTTTTTTTTTTTGTTTTGTATACCAACCCTCGAAAACACCTTATAGTGCTCCATATACGAGAAACCAGACCCGGATAACTCTAATTTTAATAAAAATCAAATAAAATAATGTTTTTACATCGCTCGCGGGCCGCGACAGGGACCACTTGAGTGTGTCGCGGGGCGCGATGACCTGTTGCTTCCCGGTCACCTATTGCGCCACGTGTCGAGCCAAGTGTCGAGCCTATGGGGCCACCCGGCAACCCTAGCCATAGCTAGGGTGCCCTTGCCAGGGGAGGGGGGTCGCGGGGAGCGAGTGAACCCGGATTCACCTATAAATTGAGCAGTTCAGTGCCTTTCAACATCGTTCAAATTTCTTTTCTTTCTCTATCCCTATAGTGCCAAAATAGCAGTTATAATAACTCCTAAAACACCAAGCTCTGCCCCGTTGTAAGTATTTTAACCCCAATCACTAATTCATTACCCTACCCGATTGATTTAGGACCCACCAACGCCTGTCGAGGCTCTGCCTGACTAAGTTCGTTGGGGTTCTGTCTCGTGTTGTATGGCTAATGTGATTTAGGTTATCTCACTAACACGCGTGCATTGTATGTTTTTAATAGAAATTCAAGAAAATAACCAAGAAATATTACCAGGAAGCTCGTTGAGATACCTAAGTTTACAAAGCGAGTCATTCTCTTTTTCTACTAAACTGTGTTACGAAATTTCAAATATTCAATTTTACTTACAGTGATTGAGTCTTTTTATTCTACAATTATTGCCGGTATGTGGGGTTTTGTATACACTACTAATCAAGCGTTACTATTGGACAAAGGGTTAGCCAATAGTAATATGACCACAGTCATGGAAACTGCCAACGTGACAAATACTGAATGAGTAATTGCGTAGATATAAACATTGTAATCGCTCTCAATAATGTAAAGTTATAAAAGCTTATTTCATTAAACTATGATGCACTCGCTAGTATTTCTTGCTGATAAAATGATTTTAAAATGCGTTTCAGGTAACTTAATGTGAAGCTATAAGAAGCCAGCTAAGGAGCACTGAAGGCTTAAAGAAAGTGGCTATAAAGTTACCTAAATAAAAAGTTTATGTTTTTAGCAACTAGGGTTTTTCCGTATAACAATATTGTGAATGAAATATGGGTTTTATTCCATTTGTTTTATTATAAAAGTTTAGTGTTTTGAAACTCTGAAATTTATTTCTTAACTACGATCCTGATGTCTCATTTCCGCTGCCAATTAATAAACACCGATACCACCAGCTATTGCTCGTGGCTCCCGCTCTCGGGGTGGGGTCGGGGGTTTCGAAAGAAGGTGGTATCAGAGCCACCAATTTAAGCCATTTAGGTGTTCTTCTAATACATAAATTTTAACCAATTATGTTAGAAAATAAGTTATATGTTATTCTGTGTAAATTTGTATATTATAATTTTATTGTTATTTTGACAATTTTCTAGTTTACAGTATGAGTGATCAGGGTACTTTTGACGCTTATCGTCATCTACCTCATTCTCCCAAGGATGAAGGAACATCCCAGCCAACCCCAGGATACACATCTGATTCCGAGGATATCTTTGTTTTCAAAGCTAATTCCGAAGAACCTTCCCCCCCCCCCCCCCCCTAAAAAGAGAGGTTGGTTTAGTAAAGCAAAATCCGAGAGGAGAAAAAGGATGAGAAATTTTCAACAACAAAGAATAGTGAATAGAGAGAGAAATACCCAAAATCAGGAGGCTAGACCCTTATGGGAAGAAGAAATTGATAGGAAACTAGCTAACTTTCATATGTTTGGAAATATAGAAGGAGGATTTAATCTCAACTAAGTAGCAAACCCACAACTTCTACCATTATTCCCTGACCAACCCATGGATCTAGAACAGAACCAGGAAATCCAACTTCCAATTCCAGCCTTTGATCCAAATGAGATACCTTGGATTCCAGCACCAAACCCTTTAGATCAGTGGTGGGATGACAACCGGTCAATTTAGGAAAGATTGAATAACCCATATCCTTACGAAGAACCAATACCACGTTACCCTGACCCAGTACCAGCCCCAATGCCACCAATGAGTCATGAGAATGTAGTATAACTTCACCAATACGGTGAAGAGTTGGTTGAACAAGGAAATCAAATCCGCCAAATTGGAGAAAAACTCGTCTGGAAGTATGACGATACTCGAAACAAGTCGCCTAATAGGGGTGAGCAAATTAACCACCATAACCGAACCATAACCTCCATAATCGAACCACTAATAACCGATAACCAATATAACCAATGGTTATGGTTATGAAACTTTGTATAACCGCTCAATCGGTTATGGTTATGGTTATGAAGCTTTGGTTAACCGATATAACCGAAACCGAACCGAACTTGTAATGTTAACTATATATAATGGATTTGTGTTTTACAAAACCATATAGAGGGTTTTTACTAAGATAGAAGTATGTTACTAACAAAATGATCTTGATGTAGATGCCATTTATTTTGATAAAGAACTAAGGTGTGATGTCCATAATTTTTTTTTTGTTTGAGAATTACCTTATTAAAAAGAACCCCAAATCGGTTGTTTAACCAAAAAGTTTAGTCTCCGTTATCTTATAAAATAAGCTCAAGCTAAGTTCAAATCGTGCACAACCCTATTTATTTCAAACCTTACTTGGTTACTTAACGGAAATTAACCAAAACCGAACCATAACCGACTTCATAACCGAATAACCATAACCGATGTTTGGTTATGGTTATGGTTACCAAAACTCCATAACCGAACTAGCGGTTATGGTTATGGTTAATAGTAAAAACCGAATCAAACCGACCCATGCACACCCCTATCGCCTAATATATATATATATATATGTGTGTGTGTGTGTGTGTGTGTGTGTGTAATTTTGTTACTTTAATGAAGAAAAATCAACTAAAATAGATAAACTAATACATCTCACCTATAGATATATATATCGATGCATAGTTACTAATGTTTAAATTCCAGTTATAGTTGTAATAGATGCATATATGAGTATGAAAAGAGTAAAATCGCAATGTTCGACGTTTTTGGTTAAATATGCTTGAGTCTTTATTTGTTTAAATTTTGTGATATTAATACCTGATAATGTTTACAATTAAGATGTCAAACGAAGTAAATCAGGAAATCCAGAATAATAACGGGAACCAAGTGGATAAATGTGCTATCGAACATATAGTAGCCCAAGGAATCATAGATGCCATGCCATATATTATCAACACTATTAAAAAGGTAGAAAATAAAACCGTAATAGGCAGTAAACGTGCACCCACTGAACCAAGTCACAGTGTGAATGGAAATCAAGGACCACTTATCCAAGTTCTGATTCCAAAAAGAAGAAGGACCATCGCATATGGTTGTTCTTATAAAGAATTCTTATCCTGTAAACCAATAGAATTCTCAGGCAATGAAGGAGTCATTTCAGCCTTGCGCTAGATAGAAAACACAGAAGCAGTTTTAAAGATAAGTAAATGTGCAGATGAAGATAAGATCATGTATGCTTCTAATCTTTTTAAGAATGCAGCCTTAGAGTGGTGGAATACCATTCTCCAGGCAAGAGGAAGTGACAGGGTATATAACATGGAATGGACCAACTTTAAGGAGATAGTTGAAAGGAAGTTCTGTCCTCCTCATGAAAAGGAGCAGATTGCCGATAAGTTCTTAAATCATAGAATGAGTGGGGTAGATTGCAAGGAATATGCTACCACATTCTTTGAATATGCAAGAATAGTACCAACGCTAGCCTCACCAGAACCAGTATTAATCTCCCGTTACATCTGGGGATTAATCAGTGAGATCAGGCATGTAGTTAAGGCAGCCAGGCCACAAACCATAGAAGAAGCAGCAGAACTTGCTAACACTCTGACGGATAAATTGGTACGTACGTAAGAGGAAACCCAGAAAAAGAACCTTGCTCAAAAGATTACCCGAGAATTACTATATGGTAATTCCTACCGTGGAAAAGGACCAGGTTCTTCCTCTTCACCCAACTGCAAGTACTGTAAAAAGGAAACACTCCGGAAGATGCTCGATATACTGAAACTTCTACAAAATATCAGGGCATAAGGAAGAAGACTGTAGCAAGAAAGCTAACGTTAAAATATGCTATAATTGTGGAGAAGCTGGTCATATCAAACAAAACTGTCCAAAACTAGCTCTAGCAACAAACAACAAAGCAAAAACACTAGAAGGACCCAAGAAGAATGCCAGAGCCTTCGTTCTGATAGGTAAGGAAGCCAAGATGATCCCGGATGTGATTGCCGGTACGTTTTTAGTTAATGATGTTTATGCTAAAGTATTATTTGACTCTGGTGAAAACCAAAGTTTTATCAATACTTTTTTCTACAAACTTCTCAATCAACCATTAACTAAACTTAAACAAGACTGTCTGGAGGACACAACAAATGGAAGTTCCAGCAAGATAAGCGAAATCCTATAGGGAGCAAGGATAAAAAATTTTAACCATAACTTTATCGCTAATCTTTTACCAATGGATTTAGCCGGATTTGACATCGTATTAGGAATGGATTGGTTGGTAGCCAATCAGGCACGTATATTATGTGATCAAAAGTCTATACAAGTAAGTACACCAACTAGCGAAAGGATCACAATTAAAGGAGATAAGCCAACAAGGTCAACAAAGTTCATCTCTGTGATGAAAGCTGCAAGTTATGCTCGGAAAGGAGGAATGGTGTATATGATTTCAGTAATCTTAACACTAAAGGAAAAGAATTAAAGATATTCCCGTAGTATCTAAATTCTCGGATGTCTTTCCAGAAGAATTACCTGGATTACCACCAGATCGAGAGGTTGAATTTAGAATGCACCTAATACCAGGAACGACGCCGATTGCCAAAGCACCTTATCGACTAGCATTAATAGAGATGAACTAGATAAATTGCTAGAGAAAGGTTTCATACAACCTAGTTCATCGCCATGGGGAGCACCAGTGTTATTTGTCAAGAAGAATGATGGATCGATGCGTATGTGCATTGATTATCGAGAACTGAATAAGTTACGATTAAAAAGTCGGTACCCACTAGCGAGAATCAATGATCTATTCGATCAACTTCAAGGAGATCGATTCATTTCTAAAATTGACTTACGCTCAGGATATCATCAATTGCAAGTACAGGAAGAGGACATTTCTAAAACTGCTTTCAGAACGAGGTACGGTCATTATGAGTTTACCGTCATGCCATTTGGTTTAACCAATGCCCCAGTTACATTTATGGACATGATGAACAGGATATGTAAACCATACCCATAAATTTATTATTTTCTTTATGAGTAAATTGCCATTTTAGTCCCTGAGTTTTGTCCAAATTTGCCACTTTAGTCCAAATAGTTTTTTTTTTTGCATCTGGGTCCCTGACTTTTACATTTTGTTGCCATTTTGATCACATACACTAACTCCATCCAAAAACTCCATCTTTAACCAGGGGTATTTTGGGGATTTTTATTTTAAATGTTTTCAATTGCCATTTTGATCAAATTCTAAAAAATCAAAAAAAAATTCAAAAAATAAAAAAAAATTCAAAAAAATTCAAAAAAATAATAAAAATTCAAAAAAATCATAAAAATTCTAAAAAATCCAAAAAATTCTAAAAAATCCAAAAAATCCGTTTCGGCGCGAACCGTTTCGAGCTGAACCGTTTCGACGCGAACCGTTTCGACCCGTACCGTTTCGACCCGAACCTTTTCGACCCGAACCGTTTCGACCCGTACCATTTCGAACCGAACCGTGCCGTTTCGAGCTGAACCGTTTCGACCCGAACCGATTCGACCCGTACCGTTTCGAAGCCGAACCGTTTTAAGCCGAACTGTTTCAAGCCGAACCATTTCGACCCGTACCGTTCCGAACCGTACCGTATCGAACCGTGCCATTTCAAACTGAACCGTTTCGAGCTGAACCGTTTCGACGAGAACCGTTTCGACCCGTACCGTTTCGACCCGTACCGTTTCAACCCGTACCGTTTCGAACCGAACCGTTTCGAGCTGAACCGTTTCGAACCGAACCGTTTCGACGCGAACCGTTTCGACGCGTACCGTTTCGACCCGAACGGTTTCGAGCTGAACCGTTTCAACGGTACGGTTCGATACGGTACGGGTTCGAAACGGTTCGCGTCGAAACGGTTCGGTTCGATACGGTACGGGTCGAAACGGTTCGGTTCGAAACGGTTCGCGTCGAAACGGAACGGTTCGAAACGGTACGGGTCGCAACGGTTCGCGTCGAAACGGTTCGCGTCGAAACGGTTCGGCTCGAAACGGTTCTGGTTCGAAACGGTACGGGTCGAAACGGTTCGCGTCGAAATGGTTCGGTTCGATACGGTACGGGTCGAAACGGTTCGGTTCGAAACGGTACGGGTTCGATACGGTACGGGTCGAAACGGTACGGGTCGAAACGGTTCGGTTCGAAACGGTATGGGTTCGCGTTGAAACGGTACGGTTCGATACCGTACGGGTTCGAAACGGTTCGCGTCGAAACGGTTCGGTTCGACACGGTACGGGTCGAAACGGTACGGGTCGAAACGGTTCGGTTCGAAACGGTACGGGTCGAAACGGTTCGTGCCGAAACATTTAATGATTTTTGGATTTTTTAGAATTTTTATGATATTTTAGAATTTTTATGATTTTTTAGAATTTTTTTTATTTTTAGATTTTTTTGATTTTTTTTGATTTTTTGGAATTGGATCAAAATGGCAACTGAAAACATTTTTTAATGAAATCCCCAAAATACCCCCTGTTACAAACTGGGTTTTTGGATGGAGTTAGACAAAATGGTCAAAATGGCAACAAAATGTAAAAGTCAGGGACCCAGATGCAAAAAAAAAAACTATTTGGACTAAAGTGGCATATTTGGACAAAAGTCAGGGACTAAAATGGCAATTTACTCTTTTCTTTATAGATGATATTCTAATTGACTCTAATAGTAAGGAGGAACATGCGGAGCATTTGCATATACGACTGACATTGTTGAGAAAAGAAAAGCTTTATGCTAAATTTTCAAAATGTGGATTCTCGTTGCAAGAAGTGAAATTCTTTGGACATCTGGTAAATGAAGGAATTCATGTGGATCACACAAAGATCGAGGCAATTACAAAATGGAAAATCCCTAAATCACCTACAGAAGTGAGAAGTTTTGTTGGACTGGTAGGATATTATAGAAGTTCTATTCAAGATTTCTCTAGAATAGCCATTCCGTTAACCAAACTAACTTGTAAATCAGTTAAGTTTGAATGGGGACCAAAACAAGAGGAAGCATTTAGGATTTTGAAACAAAGGTTAACCAATGCTCCAATACTCGCTTTACCAAAAGGATCGGAAGACTTTGTAGTCTACTGTGATGCCTCCAAATTAGGATATGGATGTGTTTTGATGCAACGCCAAACGGTAATTGTTTATGTCTCTAGACAACTTAAGAAGCATGAAAAGAATTATACAACCCATGATCTAGAGTTAGGAGCAATAATTTTGGCCCTTAAGATTTGGAGACACTATCTTTACTGTAGTAAGTTTGTTATTTTCACGGATCATAAGAGTTTAAGATTTGTCTTCGGACAAAAGGAATTGAACATGAGGCAAAGACGTTTGATGGAAATTCTTAGTGATTAAGATTGTGATATCCAGTATCATGCAGGGAAGGCTAATGTAGTAGCTGATGCTTTAAGTCGAAAGTATCATGAAAAGCCAAAAATGAGTACGCCCTCTTAGACTAAACTTGCAGGTAGATTTAAATGAGCAAATTAGAGAAATACAGGAAACAGCAATCAAGGACGATGCTGAAGGTCTAAAAGGAATAATTAAGGAATTAGAAAAAGGAGCAGCTGGAATTTGGAAATTCCATAAGAAAAGGATCTGGATACCTATTCAAGGAAACCTACGAAACCGAATTCTAGAAGAAGCCCATAAGTCTAAATATACAATACATCCCGGTAGTGACAAGATGTATCAAGACTTAAGAAATAATTTCTAGTGGATATAGCAAATTCTAGAAGAAGCCCATAAGTCTAAAGGATATAGCAAATTATGTTGCTAAATGTTTAACCTGTTCCCAGGTTAAAGCTAAACATCAAAAACCTTCAGGGTTACTACATCTATTAGAGATGGCAATCTGGAAATGGGAATTGATAACATGGACTTTGTCACCAAATTACCCAAGACACAAAAAGGTAATGATACAATCTGGGTGATTTTAGACAGATTAACCAAATCTGCCTATTTCCTACCCATGAAGGAAACTTTCAGTATGGAATAGTTAGCCAAGCTATATGTAAATGAAATAGTTTTATTACATGGAATTCATTTATCTATTGTGTCTGACAGAGACAGCCGTTTTACTTCTCATTTTTGGACGAGTTTCCAAAAAGCAATGGGAACCAGATTAAACCAAAGTACAGCTTATCATCCTCAAATGGAAGATCTGCTTAGAGCCTGTGTAATTGATTTTGGAGGAAATTGGGACGACCACTTACCTCTCATAGAATTTTCTTACAACAACAGTTATCATACCAGCATCAATGCTGCAGCATTTGAAGCACTCTATGGACGAAAATGCCGAACATCAATATGTTGGGCAGAGGTGCTTCTTTATATCCATTGGCCCCTTCCATTATAAAATTGAAGCATGACAGGAGACCTCAAAAATTTATTGTTGGTACATATAAAATCTATGTCTATATTTTTTTTATTAAACATATAAAAGTTTATATATGTATATATAATAAGTGTATACGATTTGGTTGTAGATGTGGTTTAGAGAATAATAGAAGGTAAACGGGATCAATGTTGTTTTGAAAATTCTCTTCAAGATAAGAAGTAAGTTATTATTTATTAACAAATTACAAACATAATATTTACATCATATGTAAGAAAATATTATTATTAAAAGAACTTTAACCCAAGATCGTTATATATAGTGGTCACACAATACAAATGTTTTTGTCCGCCTTGAAGCCTTCCGATGTTATACGTACCATTTGAGCCGTCCAACAAAAGTCTATCATATATGTATCGCGTGTGAAGTTGGTTCATCTACTAGATACTATGTTATTCTTTACACATGAACTTTCTAAAAATTACTTAAAGTTAATGGCTCATGTAATTTAATAAAAGTTATATTTTATTGGTTATTTCAGTTAATATTCTAAAGTCTACGGTGTTGAGTATGAATACGTACGAATCAAATATGGTTAAGGCACGAGATATTTAAATCATGGATCGTTATCCAAGTTTGTGCTTATTTTAGAAACAATTTGGTATTGTTATATGTTTAGTTGTTGAATATTAAAATCCACGTTGGTGTTTTATGTTTTGCTTTCTGTTTCCCTCATATTAAAGTAATGTCCTAATTGCTTTTTCGTTTCCTTCATATTGTAGAAGTAAATTTTAGTTTGTCTAATCTTATATTATGTTGTTACAAGTATGTTATACTACTTGATTTACTAGATTGGACAACTAAATAATCATTATTTGTGTTAAACCAAGGTATAACAATGGCAGACCTTTGATATATGCTAAATTACACATGTTTTAGTCCCCCATTTTACTCCCGTTCTCCGTTTTTTTTACTAGAACTTCGTTGTTTAAGTACTTAATCAGGTACTTTTGTATTTTCAGGTCTTAAACAACATGCCGAAGACAAAGTTGGAGAAAAAAGAGGGATTTACGGGCATTTCAGATGAATTGTGCATATTATGTTGAAGTTACAGATCATGCACGACCATGTACGACTCACGACACCGGAAGCACTAGCGGTGCACATGGCAGTGCAATTGACTTCTCGGACACGCACGACCATGCGTCGATGTGTACCCCCCATGCACTACATGATCCTCAAAGAAACTGACTGATTTCAAGACCATGCACTACCGTGAACATCAAGTGCACGACCGTGCAATTGGTTTGACGTTGTTGCCTAACGATCCACTTGTCTGACCCACCTCTGCAATGATGTCACCCGAAAATTATTCTTGCACGGGCATGCACATAATGTGCACAGCCGTGCAGATATGAAAAATCATTATAAAATAGAACAGATGCTACTGATCGAATCATTAGGTAATTTTCCTAACTTCTGGGCGATTTCTAGGCTCCGCAAGCAGCCTGCTTTGTTCGGATTCAAGCCTCCATGTTGCAAAGAAGCTTGTCTTCATCCAATCCATCAAATCCTTGCTAGTTTATAGTTTGATTTGTTCTTTTCTTAATTTCTGTTTACATTTCAAGCATTGATTTGATGTATTATGTATTATTGTAGCCTTAGGGCAAAAACACTAGGTTACTTGTCTTATGAACAAACATTAGTATGTTAATCTTGTTTGTATGAAACTTTGGTACTTTTCATGTGTAAATCTTGATGATCATATAGCAAACATGTTTCATTGAAGTTGGATTCTTGATTGTATTTGGTTATCTTGGATGATTAATGAATGTTTAGTTAAGATATGTTGAAAAAACCCTTGATTAAGCATTTATTGGTAACCTATTAACTTGTTAATATGTTTATACCATGAAACTAGAAATGGGTATTGGTTTAATAAAAGGTAAATCAAATGTTAATCAAGAGTACTTTCTTGCACGTAAGGACCCTAATAGGTTAGATGGTGTTGTTATAAGTTCTTGACACGGTTTATTATCTTTGTTTAGTGGTTTTGGCTGAAATTACTATATTGGTAGATTTGTGTTCAAGGTTTGTAAAATGGAATAGTTTGTGATATGATCTAGTTTATGCTTGTCTCGGTGGTTGTATTGTGTTCTCGGTATTAGTTTCTTTGATTAAGTGAGATTAGAAAACTCTTAACGGATGACTAACTTATCTTTAGAAGATTTGCATGAAAATATATCAATAGAGCGCTAATGAATGATTTTGGTGGCTAAACTGTGTTTATCACGTTAGCTTTCCGAAGAATTTTCATGTTAGGATTCCAGAAAGGGATACTAATTGTCTTTTTTAATTGGAAGATTGATCAAGTGCCTTTGTGACATTTCCGACTTAGTTAACATGCTTAGGTTGTTTGTAAAACAAAATAATATATATTTTTGTATATGGAGTCTTTTATGTTTTAAATATAGTTTTAGATTAATTTAGTTAAAAACTTTGTTCACCTATATTTTTACCGGTAAACCAGTGACAACGGTTTAGTACTCATGCATCCGCCCGCGTCCATAGATGGATATATGGTTCTTACCTATACTTTACTACATAAATGATAGGGTACACTTGTCCTTTTCTGTGTGTTTTAATGTTAAGCTATAAATCATTTTTATAAATATTAAAACCAAGTCCATGGATCGATATATGGTTTTGTGTATGTCAAATTCATGGCTTTGTATTTGTTATTGCAATACCTCGTCCTACTGCAAGAGTCGACGAGTAAGAACCTTGTAATAAATGTTTGATATTGCAACATGTTTAACCAACTATACAAGTTGGTATAAGTATGAAAACCTTGTAGCCATAAATCCTGACAAAAGTGTTTCTTTTGTAAAACCGAGTAAGAAATCATTGTATGGTTTATATCTTTATGTGAAAATCAGTCGTTACTTGTCCAAAACCATTTGTCCTTGTTTAAAGTGATTTGAATAACGCTAAGATATGTAATACAATAAAATCATTTATATATAGGACGTACTAGTGGCGTATCCACCATCCTTTTATCGTATTACACCCGTACCATTATCTAAATCACTTACCTTGTATAAAAAAATGTCTGTGTTATAAACCAATAACCAATCATCTTTGTTTAAATTATGTAAACTGTGGTCGTTTTTGGTGAATACATTCAAGCCTGTGTTGACTCGTCTCGACCAAAGGGTCTATTAAAATATTCGATTAACACACCACCAAAGGGTATGTGAAAAATAAAGTTTCTGTCGTTCCACAAACTTCTCCACAAACTCTGGGAAATCTGATAACGGGATTAGCAGTCCTATGGTACCATAACATACTATTGGTCGGCTTGGCCAAAGTTAATGAACTTCATTCGTGTCATGGATAACGTCACAACAAGTTTCCCACATTATTGAAAACATATTGTTATATATAAACCATGTACTTTATTTTGAAAACTTGAAAATTGGTTTAGCACATATGAACCACCCCAAAACATTTAGAAATCGTCAAAGAGGGGAGCTATATACTCCCTTGGGATTGCGTAGATGTCCTTGTTCAATTGAATAAACAAAGCTTAAGTGTTTCCTAATGTATCGGATAACTATATTAGTGTATCGAGACTGATAGAGTGAGGTTTATCAACCAAATGAATGAAAGATCAGGTGTAATATGGTTTATAATACCTTACATTCTGATTTTGAAAGGGTTCCTAAGTGTTTTAACCCGTTACGACTTGTTAAAGTGGTTTAAGTCACTTTAACGGGTTGTACGCGTAACTACGGGTTCTGATGGTTAAATAAGTCCTATGACAAGTCTAATATGTCAAAACAAGTTTAATTATATTGTAACATTAGTTTGAACTTTGACTTAACCAAAATGGTTAGAACCGAAAGTAAAAAAAAGTCAATTTGTTTAACTTTTAACTCATAAATAGCTAAAATAATGAAATAGACTAGGAGAGAACACTTACTTGTGTTCTAAGAAGGATATAACTTCAGTAGGGGGCTTCCAATTACTAGAAACAAGCTCCAAGAGAAGAGAAGAGAGAAAGAAAGTTGAAAGGTGCAAGTTGAAATGAACAAAGGACATGGCTATTTATAGTGATCTTGAGCTCACCAATTCAAGCCAAATGTCCCTCCAGGTGTTATGACATGCTTAATGTCCTCTCTGGTGTCCAAATGAGAAGAGAAGGGGCAAAATTCGCGACTTAGGAGCCAAGGAAATGAGCTGAGAATGACAGTTTGCAAACTGCTGTCACTAGCAGCTGCTTACTGACTGTATGGGGTCCTGGCTTACGGTCCGTAAGCCTTTTGTAGCACAAAGGTTTTGCATTTTGATAGTTTTGGCCCCTTGACTTGTATCATCTCATTTTGTCATTTTAACCTAATATTTAGGTTATATAAAGGTGTTAAGGCATGTGTAACTAGGATTTTATTACAGAAATGTCGTGAATATCATTTCGCTAGATCATACGATTACGTATTTCGTAAATAAAATATAACATTTTATTAAATACGAAAAGGATGGAAATTGTACAATGATTGAAAATATGCAAATGTAACAAGTAGGACTTCCTTTGAGGCAGATAACATCAAATCAGGGGCAAGTAAGAATGGCTTGTAATCCCTTATAATTAAACTACTATTAAAACTTTAAGTCTGCCTTGCGGGATTGTATCCTGGCTGACTCAGACCAATATGGTCGAGGGTAGCGTTGCCTTCAAAAGAGGGACATGCCACTTTTTGCATTAATAACTTTCTTAATTATCTTTTACTAATCCGGCCTTGCGGGACTGTATCCCTGCTGACTCAGACCAATATGGCTAAGGGTAATGCTGCCGCCAAAAGAGTGACATGCCACTATAACTGTTAGGATCTGAATTTGCTTGATTGTGTAGTTTTTATAAGATGAACTATGAAGAAGATAAACAAGTGAACAATTTCAGCAGAATGAAGAAAAACTTTATAACAGAATGAAGAAAAACTTCATTATGTGTGCTTTTATAATCAAAAGATTGAAATTACACAATGTTTCGACTATGCATGCATGAACACTTTCTCCCCCTCAGCTGAAGCTCACAATGTTAGTTTGTACAAGATGCAAGTGTGTGGAAAGAGCTAATAGAATAGTACAGGCACTGTCTATTTATAGAACAATCCTAAACACTATGGCATCTTTGGTGACATCACCTAGACAGTGATAGCTAACAATCTTAACAACCTCTATACACTGATGTATTACAGACACTCTTACATTAAGAAAAATGATTAACTAAACTCTGATGAGGCTATCCACTGATGATGCTCAACCACTGATGAGACTGAGTAGTGCTTTCCACTAAAGTTGATAAGGTCTTTGACTTCAGTAGTACTTTGACTTCAGCAAATGATTAGTCTTTAACAGTCTTTGCATTCAACAAAGCTTTGCATAACAGTCTTTATAAAACAATCAGACTTTAGAGATCATCAGTTACTAAGTGCCACTGCCATAGGAGGAAAATAAGGTTCAAGCACCGTTATTCTGGATCATCTGTTGCAGAACCAGTTTTGGCTTTGTATAATCTTTTCTTCAAGGAAGGATTACATGAGCCAACAATCTCCCCCTAGAACAGAGGATGCCAAAACACTTCATTATTCTGATCTTATTCTCTCATCAACAGTTCCCGGAATTTCCCTTTGAATTGGAGTTCAAAATCTAAGGAATCTGTACCATCTTCATCCCTTTGAAGTTGAAGGTTCAATAAATCTTGAAGATCATCTGCATTCAGAGCATATGCAGCCTTCCTTGACAGCTTTTCAAGTCTACCATCAGACCTGAGTAGAGTCAATACGTGGGTATCTTTGTCAGACTTCCACTTTAGTATTTTTGGTTGTGATGGGTTTCTAGGGAGAAGTTTTATTTGTAATGTGTTTGGTGATTGAGGTCTGCTTGCCAGTTTCTTGATAGTTTCAGTTATTTGAGAAGCAAGTTGGTTAGTAGTCTCCTCTGGTCCATATAGAAGTGTGTTTCTGATAGCCTCTTTTCTAAATTCAGCATCCCTTTTCTCATCTTCCTCATCAATCTGTTGTCTTTTTCTTTGATTCAAGACACTGATGGATACATCAGATGATGAGAATAGCTTTTTAAGGGAATGGGTCTGCTAAGTCCTATCAGCAGTGGTTTCATCATCATACACTGGCTTCTTAGGAAGGGTTGGATCTGTTTTTCTGAGCTCTTCTAACTTTTTATAAGTTTCATCAACATTTAGCTTAGACCATCTTGCAACTGATCTAGATGGCCCATATCCAACTGCAACAAGCTCTAACATGAGGTTCAAATAATCAATCCTCAGTTCCTTTTGAAGACCAACATCAGGTGGCAGCTCTAACATGAAATTACTCAGGTCTCTTGCAAAGTCTTCCAACTTCCTGACTTTACTATGCTCATGGTGATACGTACCCTAGTATTTACTGTCATCTAACCCTTTACTCACATGTTTGGCTATCAGTTCAGGTTGTTTGGCTTTTAATATTAAATACACATCAATATTCTGAGGTGTAACGAAGCCTTGCAGTGATGGGAAAGATCTTTTGGATAGATCATCCTCTTTTGGATAGATCATCCTCTTTGTAAAATTGAGTCATTTCATTTTGAACTACAATTAGTTCCAGAGGATATTTGGCTGCCAATGGAATTTTTTGTGGGATGTGAACAGTGGGTGGTTGTTTGATTGGGTTGGTTTGTGGAGGAGATGATGAGGGTTGAATGTATGGTGCGGATGAAATAGGAATTGGTGAAGGAATTTCTTTTTCTTCTTCCAACATACCAAATTTCCTTTTCCTGGTATAATCAAGTTTAGGAGCAGGAGGAGTTTTAGAAGGAGATGGTGGTTGGGTGAAAAGGTTGATTATGAAGGGAATCTTTGAGGTGTTGGTGGTGGTTGTGTTGATGGTGTGTCAAAGTGAAAGGAAGAGGCAATGGTTTGGCTAACCATTGGTGTCTCAACAACTGTTATCTTAACATCTTTTGATGCTTTAGATGCATCAACATCTGTTGGTTTTGTTGTGGATGGTGGTGATGATGAAGTTGTTTTCTGCTTCTTTTAAGGTTGTTTTTGTGGTGATGGTTTTTGTGCTGAAGGTTTAGGTTTGGTAGCAGTAGTGGTTTGCTTTTTAGAAACAGTTCTTTTGGGGAATATGGCAAGTGGAGGTTTGTTGTGTTTAAATGAATTTCTTCTATTAGAGGTACCAAGATTTTCTGTTTTCAATTTCCCATTTCCTCTTTTTCTCCTGTTCCTGTTACCAAACTCTGCTTTGCTTTCTTTGGTGTCATTTCTCTTCTATTTTTTCTGAAATCTATTCATCTCTCTGTTTGTTAAAGGTTTCATCAATTCCCTTTTTCCTTCCAGTATCAGATTTTCCAGCAGATTTCACAAAAGTGTCTTTGGCAGGCTCTGGCTTTTGTTTTGTCTTAGTTCTTGGTGTTGGTTTGCCAAAGTTTTTCATGGAATCCTTCTCCCCCTTTTTGGCATCATCTCCATCATCTTTTTCAAAGATAGGTGTAGGGGAAGTGCCAGTTAACTGTACAAGGGCTTCTTTAATGCCCCTGATATCTGCATGTGCGTCTTTATATCTTGCTTCAACCATAACTCTAATTAGCTCCATTTGTGAGTTATGTTGAAGTTTAGCCAGTTCCCTTTGAGCTGCAAGAATGGGTTGTACTGAATTCCAAAGCTCTTGGGATAACTGCTGATGAGTAGGCTAACTTTTCGAAGCATCTACCAACTGCTTCATTAAATCTTTCATTTCACCAACAGTTGTTTCCATTGTGGACATCCTCTCCGTTAAATCCTTATATTTTAATTCATCACTTAACTTAATAAGCTCACCTGAATTCCCACCAGAGGTGTTTGTATCTGCTTTTGTGACAGGGTAGACTCCAAATCATCATTAGCAGATGCCCCTTTTTCTTGGTACTGGGGACTTCCCTCTTCATCAGTGGTTACCTTGGTAGACACATCAGTGGTTACCTTGGTAGACACAGCAGTGGTTGCCTTCAAGGGATTTTGATTGATGAAACTACTATCCAAATGTAGATCAGTTGATCCAACATTTGTAGTAGCTGCTCCACTTAAACTACCAATAAGAATTTCAGGAAATTCAAGTGGTGTAACCTCCTTAACTGTTTGTTGGTTAGCTAATTGAACAGGTTCAGACACAACTATTGTAGAAGTTATACTCTTAGTAATGTGTTGGTGAGAAGGGCTTCTCATTGTCTGATTGTCAATAGCCTCAAACAGGGGTATGAATGTAGGTGAAATGGGAGATGAAGTGAGTGGTGTTGAAAGAGATATTGCCCGGGGAGAAGGGCTTTTAAACATACTCTCAAGTGAGGGTAATGTTTCATATGGTGGTGTCCATGTGCTTAAACATGTTACTTTTGTGAGGTAACATGAGGAGTTAAGGTTTCAGGTTGAGATCTTTCCAACTGTTGTGAGGAAGTAGCAACAGTGGTTTCTAGTGACATTGGTGTTGTCACAGGGTTAACCTCTGGGATCTCATCTTCTAGAGGACCCTTATTTGTGGGTTTGGTGGGCTTTTGGGTTTTTGTTTTGGTCTTTTTGGGTTTTGATGGTGGGGGTTTCACAGCAGTGGTTGTGATGCTGTGATCACCACGAGCAGTGGGCTCAGCAACAGAAGTTTGAGGAGCAGATGTGGATGCATCTAAAATTTGCTCAGACTTCTTTGCTTTTGTCTTAGAAACATTTGACTCTTTGGTTGTTAGGCGAGGAAAAGTTTATGATGGAAGACTATTCATTTTGAAAGAAGTTCCTTGTTAAAAACCTTTTTGTGGAAGTTTCTTTTGCAATTAATAACTCAAAAACCTTGGAAACAGCAGAAAAGCATTCTTTCCATTTTTAATGTTTTTCACATTAGTAACCATATCAGTAACCAGTGCTCGGGAGTAGTTAAAATCAGTGTTATTCAAAATTGCAAATCCCAAGTATTGAATTTTAAGTGGTATTTCATTAAAAGCAGTGGTTTTGTTTGACAGACATACTAAAAGGGTATGGAACAGAAATTTCATGGGTGATGGTAAGTTTGGTTTAAACATGGTGGCTTTTGTCAATTATCCATCATATCCCCTTTCTATCAAGTCTGTTTGAAACTCATTTTTAGGGAAATAACTTTTACCTGGAATATCATTCATCTGAAATGTTTCTGAGATGTTTCCAGGGGTTATAGCAACCAAGACACCTCCTACTTTTGAAGTGATACCAAATGGCTCATTGCCCTGTTCTTGAATTTTGGCATTTTTTCAGAAATCACGTAGTGTGACTTGGTATATGGGTGCATCAGCGGTGAGAAGTGTTTTGGATTTGGAGTTTGACAAGATGTCAATTATTGAGTGGAACTTTGTATTTTTGTTGGTTTTCTCAAAGGTACAAAGGTAGTTATGGGGGTGTTTAATGATGAGATCCACAGCCGGAAATAGAAATTACGAATGGTTGAAGTAGAAGTGAAGAAGAAGACGGAAACTGTTTTGGAGAAATTTGAATTCGATATGGCGATGAAAGATCTGTTTGGGATTTAGTCAGGGTTTTATAAAAGGGAAAAAGTGAATGCGGATGTGGCAGCGGTTTCAAACATCTGACGATTAACATTTGCCCACGTGGCATCCTCTGATGAAAAATTGGATAACAGTTGTTTGGAAACCATTGTTGGGCAACAACAATTGTTGGAAACAGTATATATGAAACAATGGCTGATTTTAAGTCTATCAGAGGATAGACATCAGAGGTTTAAACAGCTGATGTTTAGTCAACAGTGCTCAACAAAGACAATGAGAAACAGAGGTTGCTTTCAGCAGTGGGTGAATTTTCAACCAATCAGAGGTTTAAAACAAAAGTGGTTATGAACAGATTGTTAAGGATTCATGAAAAAAAATTCATTTTAAGCTATTTTTAAGGATGAATTTTTTATTTTCTGAAAACATTTTATTTCTTTTTGTTCAAGGAGAAGAAGTTTTTACCTTCTAATCCAAGTTAAGCATTCTAATTCTTGAAATCAAACTTTCAAAGGTGGATGTGTCTAATGCTTTTGCTAGCACATCCGCCAGTTGATCTTTTGTTGGAACATAATGCAGAGAAATTAAACCTTTTTCATAGCAATCCCTCACAAAGTGATTTCTGATGTCAATCTCCAACAAGAGAGGAGTCTTTAGAGCAGTTATACCAAAATCCAGTAACTGTTTTTTAAGCCACAAAAGTTGGGTTATACAGCTAGCAACAGCAATGTATTCAGCTTCAGCAGTGGATGTTGTGTCACACCCCGATATTTCCACGTATTACCGGTGGGCCTGGTAGGGAGTATCGTGACGTAGTTGATATCATCATATTCAAATTATCACAGTTTCATACATAGCGGAAGTCAAACGATAACAACATTACAAACTGATTGAAAGTAATATCAGTTATTACAAAACGGTTGTAAAGGGATCCACAGGTGGATCAAAGATAAAAGAAACATTGTTCAACAGATTTGTAAACATCTAAGCTTGCAAGACTCTTTATTGATGCTAGGAGTAGCCAGCCCATTTCGATTAGTACCTGCACTTAACTTTTTTGAAAAAATACGTCAGTTTTCACTGTTAAATACAATTAACTGACTCATTTTGAAAATGTTTAAGAAAATTTATTTAAATGCACGAAGCACAAATAATTTTTTACAACTTGGGATAATTATTTAAAAATAATCTTGTTAAAGAATTACATGTTTATTATACGTTCAGTAGCCCAGGTTGAAAACCGGTTTAAAGATTAATAGACACACCACATAATATATCCCACGACGAGTTATTCTCGATCAGGTGGGTACATTAATTTACGTACGCACCGGCAGGTGTATGCCTACACCCCGTGCTTAAGTCGTGGCCATTTCAATGAATGAGCTGAGGATATCCAGGACATGGTCATTAACACCCCCCAAAGGCTTAAAATAAACAAAACAGATTAAACGGGTTATTTCAATGATTTAACCTTCATACGATTAAAAATTCAATACCCGACCAAACAGTATTTTATATACCGTACCCTAAGCCCGTATAAGGGAAAATAAGTTAAAAGTATTTACCTGGGCAAATTATATAAATTTATCCCAGCCGTATACAATCAACACGTTCAAATATCTTTTACTGGGCTCCTATATCTGGAACGAAGGTTTTAATAACCTATTAGATTCCTAACGGGTCTTACTTAAGTTTAAACTTAGACCGGTTAGTTATAAAGGAAGGTAAACGGTTCAAAACGCAAGATTACACGAAGACCGGATTAGATTGTGGTTTAGACCCGACAAGTATGAAGACTTGTATAATATGGGTAAACAAAACACATTCTGGATTTTGAAGTGAAAACGATAAGGTTTGACCCGTTTCGGTTAATTTATGCAAACTAGTTACATAAAACGTACCGAACGTGATAAATGCATAACGGGTAACCAAATGAGTCATGAGCAGGTTTCCTAAGTTAATAAACCTTAAATATGTTGTGATATCAGTAGGATACCTTCCATTATGCCCAAAACGGATTTAAAATCAATTTAAGCCCTGTAGGGGTATTTTGGTCATTTTAAGGATTATAAAAGAGGTTAAATATTAACCGGATGTTCTGGTCTTAAATGATCAGTAAAAATATTTACTTTTGCAAGTGATATCAGTAAGGTATTGCATATATGTGAAATTTATTATTTATAATCAAACTATGCACCGTAGGGGCATTTTGGTCATTTCACATAAGCTTTAAAGGTCAAAATTGGAAATCTAGGTTCAAAACTTTTCTTACTGTTAAAGTATAAAAATTTACTTAAAACATCGGTAGGTATTAAGTCTTATATGCCAAAAAATAGTTTTAACCCCTACTATGCGTTTAAAACGCGTAAAAAGTCGGTTTTAAGCGATTTTCAGGTTATATAAGGAAATCTAAGTTTTTGATCAGTTCATAAAGTTCAAAATATTTTATTTATCATATAAAATCAGAGGCAAAAAGTTTGGTATCAAAATGTTATGTAAAACTCATTTTATTAGTAAAAAGGGTATAACCGTCAATTCCCGAATCAAAGTAAGAACCCCATGTTATGATCAGTTTAAAAATTAATAAAAATCTTCAAAAATCCCAAAATATTATATTACATCAGTGGGTAAAAAGTTTGGTGTCAAAATTTGGGTTTAGATAGGCTTTATGCTAATAATGCCGTTTAATTAATAAAAAGCTTTCAAATTACGATATTGAGCATAACTCCTAATTTAGACATCAAACTGATGTCAAATTTTTAGGACATATTTATAAATCAGTATTAAAGGTTTTTGTCCTCTCACATTTTCAAAAATCTCGTTTTAAGGTTAAAAGGGCATAATGGTCAACATTTAAGTAATTAACGGAAACATGCAAATGAATCGGATTAATTAGGAACCAAGTTGTATAACCTCAGAGGGTTATACTAACCTATAACCTGGTCCTAATGGAACTCTAAGGCATATCTAAACTAAGCTAAATCAGGTCAGAACTGAAAGTCAAAGCAAAAGTCTACTTTTGCGACTTTCGGTTTCGGACCGACCTAAACTCCAAATTGTCGGATTGAACATGCTTAGACATGTTCTTACATTAATTACCAAGTTATATAAGTGTTAAAACAGGTTTTATAACTTCTACATTGTTAATTATGAGTTTATTTGCAAAATAGCTTTCTGTTGACTTTTTAATATTAAGTTTGACTCGACAATTGACCTAGTTAGAGTGGAAATCAGAGGGTGCCATTTTAAGGGTTTATTACCCACATAATTACCAACTCATAGCCACTTTCAATTCGAAAAATGACTGGACCATTAGTGATTAATCACTAAGTCAAAGCTTAATTACGACGGCTTTGACTTTTGGTCATTAGACTAATAAAACATGAACTAGGAAGGCTAAGAATGCTTACAAAGGCTCTTAGCACGAATTAGGAACTTGAGAAAACTTGCTTGAAGTCCAGAGAGATTCAGAGAGTAAGTTTTGAAGGATTTTTGAAAGTGAGCACATGAACTATCCAACAAGAACCCTTATATAGGAAATTTAAACTCACAAGATCAATCCACGTAACTCTAAGATTGATTCATGATCACCCCAGGTGTCCCCTATGCATGAAAAACCAAAGGTACAGTCCCTGAATTCGAAAACCAGGCTTTTAAGGCAGTGGAACTAGCTATACAGGCACCTGTCAATATTTTCTGCATCTGATGGTTTTAGGCGGCCCGCGTAAGAGTTGGCCGAGGGTCTACGCGGCCCGCGTAGAGGCCAGGCTCCGGTAACAAGGTTCCTTACTTTGCATTTTTGGTCCCTGGTCCTTCAAAACTTGTTTTAACATGTGTTTATTGCACTTTTAACCCCCAAACTTAACTTTTAAGGACCATAAGTCATAAACAAACTCCGTTAAGCTCCCGATTAGTTATACGATCACCCGAAAAGTCCTGAATTTCAACATTGACACTTTTGACCCTTATTTCTTGGAATTAACACTTTATTTATTTCTGTGCGTCGAAGCTCCACGAATTGATATTCAATATTCTTGCGGGAAAATATAATTGTTACAATGTTTTTAGGATCGTTAAAAGGTCACTCAGAGGTTACTTTCAACATGTTGATGCTTTTAACCCCTACATTTCTTAGATCCTTATTTTAAGCATAAATGACTTTTCAATTTCGATAAATTATTCGTTAAAGAATACGAACGTCATGTGAAGTCAATCAGAGGCACAAGAATGGCATGTTGACACTTTGGATCCCTTTATTCACATATTTACGTTGTTTGACAACTTCAGTTCCTCAGGAATAATTCCTTACATGTTTAAAGTCCATGACACGTGTCTTCATAATATTGGTCATGATTTTTCGAGGTGTTACATCCTCACCCCCTTAAAAGAAATCTCGACCTCGAGATTTACTGAAATAAATGAGGGTACTTCTGTTTCATTGTGGACTCTACCTCCCACGTGTATTCGGGACCTCTACGGGTGTTCCATTTAACCTTTACAATCGGTACATGCTTCTTTCGAAGTTTCTTAACCTGTCGATCCTCAATCGACAAGGGTTTTTCAACAAACTTTAAGCTCTCATCGATATGCACATCCTTATGTGACATGACTAGTGATTCATCTGCTAGACACTTCTTCCGATTGTAGATGTGGAACACATTATGAATTCCACTGATCTCTTCAGGCAGGTTTAACTTGTAAGCCACTGTTCCGACACATTCGATGATCTCGAATGGTGCTATGGATCTTGGGCTTAAATTTCCTTTCTTGCCAAAACGCATTACCCCTTTCCAGGGTGATACCTTAAGTAGAACCTTGTCACCTACCTCGAATTTTAGAGGTTTACGCCTTTTATCTGCGTAGCTCTTCTGCCTATCCCTGGCAGCCTTGAGACGATCACGTATCTGTACAATTTTATCTGTCGTCTCCAGGACTATATCAGGTCCTGTTAGTTGGACATCTCCAACTTTCGCCCAACAAACGGACGTCCTGCACTTTCTTCCATACAAAGCTTCAAAAGGTGCGGCTTGAATACTCCAATGATAGCTATTATTGTATGAAAATTCAATCAACGGAAGATGATCATCCTAACTTCCACCTAAATCAATAACACAAGCCCTTAGCATATCTTCCAGTGTTTGAATTGTACGCTCGTTTTGACCATCCGTCTGAGGATGATATGCAGTGCTGAAGTTTAATCGAGCGCCCAAGGATTGCTGAAAGCTTTTCCAAAAATGCGATGTATATCTCGTATCCCTGTCAGAGATGATAGACACTGGCACTTCGTGAAGAGATACAATCTCATCCACGTACAGCTGAGCTGACTTATCTGAGCTGTGTGTTTCCTTAATAGGTAAGAAGTGGGCTGACTTAGTTAACCTGTCCACAATAACCCAAATAGTATCATTTCCTCGCTTTGTTTTCGGTAACTTTGTGATAAAATCCATAGTTACAATTTCCCACTTCCAGGTGGGAAGTTCAGGCTGTTGAAGCAAACCTGACGGCTTCTGGTGTTCTGCTTTAACTTGAGCACACGTCAGACATTTAGCCACGTAAGTGGCTATAGATTTCTTCAAACCTATCCACCAGTAGTTTGCCTTTATATCCTGGTACATCTTGTCACTACCAGGGTGAATAGAATACTTGGAACTATGGGCTTCTTGGAGGATAACATCCCTAAGTCCTTCGTAAATTGGAACCCATATTCGTCCATTCAATCTCAGAATTCCATCCTTGCCATATGATAATTGTTTAGCAGTTACTCCCAACTTTTCAATCGGATAGTTAGCTTCCAGTACAGCTTCCTTCTGAGTGGCTAACAATCTTTCATTTAAGTTGTTCTTCAATTCAATGCACTTGGCATTGATTCTGATTGGCTTAACTCTTTCCTTCCTGCTCAAAGCATCGGCGACTACATTCGCCTTGCCTGGATGGTATCGGATTTCACAATCATAGTCGTTCAGTGTCTCCATCCATCGACGTTGTCTCATATTCAGATCCTTCTGATTGAACAAGTGTTGAAGGCTTTTATGATCAGAATAGATCACAAACTTGGTACCATATAAATAATGCCTCCAAAGTTTTAGTGCAAATACAACTGCACCTAATTCTAAATCGTGGGTGGCGTAATTCTTTTCATGCACTTTTAATTGTCGAGAAGCATAGGCAATAACTTTGCCCTTTTGCATTAGCACACATCCCATGCCAGTGTGTGATGCGACGTAGTAAACCACAAATTCTTCAATTCCTTCAGGCAATGTCAACACAGGTGAATTGCTTAACTTCTGCTTAAGAATATCGAAGGATTCTTGTTGCTTAGGACCCCAATCAAACTTAATATTCTTGCGAGTTAATGAAGTTAGGGGTGCAGCAATCCTTGAGAAATTTTCAATAAAACGCCTGTAATATCCTGCCAGACCCAAGAAGCTACGAATTTCTGTGGGCGTCTTCGGCATTTTCCAATTCATGATTGCTTCTATCTTAGTGGGATCCACCTGGATACCATGCTCACTAACCACATGTCCAAGAAATTGGACTTCACGAAGCCAAAACTCACATTTTGAAAACTTGGCGTAGAGCTTTTCTTGCTGAAGTAGTTTAAGAATACAACGAAGATGTTTCTCATGATCAACCTGATTCTTTGAATAAATAAGAATGTCGTCAATGAAGACAATTACAAACTTGTCTAAGTAGGGTTTGCAAACGTGATTCATGAGATCCATGAATGCTGTTGGTGCATTAGTGAGCCCGAAAGGCATCACCAAGAACTCGTAGTGACCAAAATGAGTCCTGAATGCAGGCTTATGTACATCTTCATCTCTGACCTTCAGCTGATGGTAACCTGACCTTAAATCAATCTTGGAGAAGTATCTTGCCCCTTGCAATTGGTCGAATAGATCGTCGATCTTGGCCGATGGATATCTATTCTTGATTGTGACCTTATTAAGCTCGCGATAATCGATGCATAGACGCATCGACCCATCTTTTTTCTTCACAAACAGAATCGGTGCTCCCCAAGGAGATGAACTAGGTTGGATAAAACCTTTTGTTAACGAATCATCCAGTTGAGTCCTTAACTCTTTCATCTCAGTCGGCGCTAATCTGTAAGGTGCTCTTGCAACAGCTGCCGCTCCAAGAATAATGTCGATCCTGAACTCCACTTGCCTATCTGGTAGTAAACCAGGTAGTTCTTGTCACACCCCCAAAAATCCACACGCGGAGTATCACCGCTTGGAGGCGTGACTGACCAGGATCAAGCCACCAATCATATTGAACAAAATATAAGTAAATATAATTCAACCAAGAAATATGAAAGGTGTTCAAAAACCCAAAGCATATTTATATGTTTAGCGGAAGCATAATTTATAAAACCCATCGCAAGTATTAAATGTGAAATAAAGTAATGATTAAAGCATGGCACACATCGCCATGTCCCACAACGACTGTTCCTCCCTGTGCAAGCTCCATGGGTACCTAATGACCTGCAAGGCATGTAGCAACGAATCAACAACAAAGTTGAGCGAGTTCACAGTTGGTTGTTTGGTTAAAGTATTCATTTCGTAAATCGTATGTTCGTTTTGTAAACCATGTATCGTATTAATCCTTATCGCGGCCAGTCCAGGCATGTGTGCGATGATTAGTGGGGGCTTCCCATGTGTTACAAGACCACGCGTATTGGCTGCTACGAAAATGTAAGAGGTGCCCTAAGTCAATGTCTATCAGCATTGACCCTTTGCCCATAGTCCATTAGTACACGCCCGTCCGACTGGCACGGTGTGAGGTTTGTTAAACCTAATAGCGCTATTAACTAATGACCCGCTCGCCCTAGGCCTCGGCGATTAAGTCGATAATTGAGGGACTTCCTTTGATAGAGTTGATGGTCTTAAGATCGTGTACGTAGGCTTTACGTACGTGCCCTTCAATCCGAGGACAGTAGTAAGTATAATTGTACGTAGGTTTTACGTACGTGCCCTTCTATCCGAGGACAGTAATAAGTAGTTTTAATAGTAATGGTTGTACGAGTAGTTATCCAATCCCATTCCCAACCCCTGGGAATCCCATGCCTTGGCTAGTGTGAACTCACCTTGGTTTGCTCGGCAGATACACAGAAAGGTCAAGTCTAGCAGCTAGTGGTCAACCACGTCCTAACATGGTTACCATACAAGTCAGGTTTTGGTTTCAAGTAGTGCACACAAGTATCACATAGATAGCATATAAGAAACACATACGGATCATGGCAAACATGCAACATCCCGTTCAACAGTTATCTCGTATTCCGTATTGGGCTCGCACAAGCTTAGTGGCCTTGTGCGAGTCATCCGTTGGAGCCCAAAACTACCCGTCCCAATGTCAAGAAACCCAACAAAACCATAACATGAATACAGCCCTAGTAACATGTCTTGTGCGATTCAGTACTACATCTGGCCCAACATACAACATAACAATCCTAACATGTATCGGCCCAAATAGACAACACAAGTCTTGTGCGGTCCGAATAGACTTGTGCGATCTGCTTGGGTTGTGCGACTGGGTTTGGGCTTTGAGGCCCAACAGTTAAACACACATCATTACTTGTACGACTATGGGTGCCTTGTGCGACTGATGACACCTTGTGCGACCAGGAGTCTTGTGCGAATGGACTCCTTGTGCGTGTGGACCTCTTGTGCGATCAAGAGGTCTTGTGCGACTGTTTTAAATTTCCGTTTTTCATGCATAACAGTTACCAACATTTAGTGGTTTCCAATTTCACAATTTATTAATAAATGCTAACAACTTCCAAATCAAACCAAAATAGATCAAATCATTGTTTTTAACAACTAATTTACATAAACCCTAAAATCACAAATATGAATAACAACCTAACAAATCCTACTGTTTGATCCGATTTCTGAATATACAATCGATTACAATGCATCTGAATCAAGATTATCATCACATAAACATCAATTCTAATCTCGGTTTAAGCACCCTACACAAGTGATTCGATCCACATAAACAACCCCTAGTGATTAGCAATCATAAGCAATCATTTAACATTCTCCAAATCATTCATCAACAATCCGCAAACAGGTCATGATGATCAATTAACATCAATTCGGTTCTTAATTATAACATCCGATCCACTTAAGCATGATCACATAAACATCATTGTTCATCATATAAGCAACACTTAAATATTAAATAAAATCATGGAAATCATAACATCATGAACACTAACCGATTTGAGAGGAGGATGGAATAGATGATTGATCCGAACAAGAAAAGATCTTCGATGATGAGGGAATGTGTGTGGCTGCCTTCGAGTTCGTGAGAGAGAGGGAGAAAGAGCACTAGGGTTTGTAGATTTGTTTGTTTTGGTAAAGTGTGAGATGGGTACTAGCACCCCATGTGTTAATCGACTAAAGGGGATGGGCCGAACCCTCACTTGGGCTGCCCTTGATCCGAATACAAGTTGTGGCCCAAATGGGCTTGTGCGATCGGGTGAGTGTTGTGCGTTTACATCATACATACATTCACATAAACACATAATCATGACATTCAATTAATCAACCAAATTCATATAGTCACAAACGTTACATTAAGGTACAAAGATAGGTTCGGAAATACGAGTTGTCACAGTTCTTCAGGGAATACTTCTGGATATTCAGAAATGACAGGGAGGTCTTCAATCTTGGGTTTTGGTTCATCAATAGACACCTGTGCCATGTAAATGACACATCCCTTCTTCAAACACCTTGACGCCTTAAGCATAGACGCTTGCTTCGGCAACCCATACTGAGTATCTCCTTGTATTGTGAGTGGCTCACCATACGGAGTCTTGATAATCACTTGTTTCTTGTCACAAACAATCCGGGCTTGGTTATGAGATAAACAATCCATGCCAATTACTATGTCGAAACCAGCTAATTTCAAAGGAAGCAAGGATAACGGAAAGGAGTGGTTCCTAATGGATATAAAACATCCATCTAACACAGATGAAGCAGTTTCTATGGTACCATTGGCCAATTCTACTTCATATTTTATGCTTAGGGTTTTAACAGGCAGATTTAACAACTTACAAAACATATCATCAACAACCGACTTATCCGCACCCGAGTCAAATAATACCCTTGCATAAACATCATTGATAAGAAAGGTACCTGTTATCACGTTGTCATTCTGGATTGCTTCTTGAGCATTCATCTGAAAGACCCGAGCATTGGTCTTTTTACCTTCTTCAGGCTTCTTGGCATACTTTGGGAAATTAGACTTTATATGCCCCTTCTCGTTACAGTTGTAACAAGTTGCATCTTTAATCTTCTTACAATCCAACGTTTTATGTTCAGAAGATTTACAGATCCCACAAGCCCTAGGCTGCGATTGGGATTTTGATTCATACCTACACTTTCCCAGATGGCGTTTCATGCAAGTCTTGCATTTGGGCTTCTCACCCGATTGTTGGTCATCCTTCTTAAATCCCGAACTCTTCTTGTGATCAGAGTTCCCCTTATGCTTGTCACACCCCGACCGCGTATAACATGCAACCGCGGCGGAAACGTCGGGGAGTGTTGTAACATAATTATTGTTTCACAAGCATGGCATACAAAGTTATATTTTATTTATCAAACAAGAGTGTTACATTGTCTCAAAACAGGAAATAAAGAGTTCATAACATAGTTAAACTAAGTCTATCTTCATTTTAAGTCTCTAAGGCACAGGTCCGCCCTAGTGTCACGATCATCATCCTATGCAAAAGCTCCTAAAAACACATGTGAAAATAGGTAAGTCAGCATAAAAATGCCTGTGAGATACATAGGTTGTGAAAATAGGATTCATCACTTATAAGTTTAGAAAAAGTTGTTTATCAAAAGTCAGTCATGAACCTTGTAAATTGTTTTATTTTCTAATTCGTTTAAAAAGCGATAAGATCGAATGATATGTATAAATAAAAGAATAATGCGTGGTTAAATGTATAACCAAGTAAAATGAGTTGTATAAAGTAAATTGTTTGTAAACCAAAGTCTTGTGAAAAATATGTTATTTATATAAAATGTTATATGTCTCAAATTGAAATGATTCAAATAACGCTACGATATGTAATACCATACAAACACTTATATATAGGAAGTACTAGCGGCGTATCCACCATGCTTGTATCATATTACACACACCTCGTTACTTAAATCACTTAAACAAACCACCAATGTATAAAGTCCATGTTTAAACCAATTGTCAAAAAGTCCTTGTATAAGCCATGTCAAATGTTTAAAAGTCCAAATGTAGTCAAGTAATGTGTAACAAATGTTATGTATTGTAAGTAAAGTATTGTCACATAGTCCAAATGTAGAAATGTACAAAACAAAGTATTTTGAATATATCAAAAAGTTATGTTTTGCAAAGTAATGCATGTTACATTGATACAAACATTTATGTGGTAAGTTAACGCATACATTCAAGCCTTGAGACAGTCGTATAACCCTTTCAGTCAAGGTTATCAAAAGAAATGTTTTCGGATTCAGTCATTCCTTACATCCAAACAAACCCGAGATGTCAGGAATGGGATTTGTCAAGTCCTATGGTACCAGTACTTACTACCGAGCGGCGTAGCTAATGTTAATGAACGTATATAAGTCTCGTTTGTGCAAACCAAATGTTATAGCAGTTGTATACATGTCAATTGAAAACTATGTACTAAGTATTCTAAGTTAACATACAAAGCAGAAAAGTCATGTAAATCAATGTGCTCGCATGCTATCAGTCAACATACATAGCAGAAATGTAAAGTAAAACAATGTACTAGGTATGCACACAATGGACATACATAGCATGAAATATAATGTAAAACGATGTACTAAGTATGCACACAATGGGCATACATAGCATGAAATGTAATGAAATCATGTACTATAATGTACTAACGAACATAGCAAGTATATGATGTGAAAACAGGAAAGCATGAAAGTAACAATAGGCACATGTGTTTCACCCCAAAACAGTTTGGAAAACAGTAAAAGAGGGGTCTATGTACTCACATAAACACCTTGAAAACATTTAAAAGAGGGGTTCTATGTACTCACTTGAGATTGCTCAGAAGTCCTAAGATAACCACCAAGCAATGCTAGAGATCACGGATATCAAACGGCACCTAATATAGGTAACTACATTAATAAACCGGACCTAAATCGGAAGATCGGATAGAATGTGATTTAGACCCGAAAAGTTTGAATACTTGTTTAATACGGGTATTTCATACACATTCTGGATTTCTAGATAAAACCGATAAGGTTTGACCCGCTTCGGCTAATTTATGTAAACTAGTTATATAAACCGAACCGAACGCGTAATAAGCGTAGCGGGTATCCGTAAGAGCCATATACAGGTTTCCTATATTAATATGCTTCAAATATGTTGTGACATCAGTAAGATGTCTTTCATTATGCCCGAAACGAATTTAAACACAAACTAGGTCCCGTAGGGGTAGTTTGGTCATTTAAAAGGTTATAAAAGAGTTTAAGTATTTACCTGATTTACAGGTCTGATGTAATCAGTAAAAATACTCAATTTAATAGGTTATAGCAGTAGGGTAAAGTATATATGTGAAATTTATCAATTATAACCAAACTATGCACCGTAGGGGCATTTTGGTAATTTCACATAAGCCGTAAAGCTCAAAACTGAAGTCTGAGTTTAACAACTTTTGCTTACTGTTAAAACATTAAAATTTACCTAAAATATCAGTAGGTATCAACCCTTGTATGTCTAAAATAGTTCTAGTACATACTATGCGTTAAAAACGCTTAGAAAGGCGATTAGGAGCCGTTTCCGGGTTATATACATAAAACTGATATTTTTATTATTCCAGAAGGCTTAAAATAATTTATTTATCATTTAAGATCAGTAGAAAAAGGTTTGGAGTCGTTTAGATATGTAAAACTCATTTTATAGCCCGTAAGGGCAAAACCGACAATTACCGGATTAAGCCTACGACTATAAGTTATGCTCAGCCTAAAATTAATTAAAAATCTTCAAAAATCCCAAAATAATATATTACATCAGTGGGTAATAAGTTTGATATCAAAAAGTAGGCTTAACTAGGCTATATGCTAATTACGCCATTTAATTAACTTAAAGCTTTCATTTTGCGCTAATGAGCATAACTCTCAATCTACATCATCAATTGATCTCAAATTTTGGATACAAGTTTATATATCAGTAACAAAGGTTTCTACTCTTTTACATTTTCAAAAATCACGTTTTAAGGTAAAAAGGGCATAATGGTCAACATATGAGCAATTAACGGAAACATGTATATTAATTGGATAACTAATGAACCAAGGTGTATAATCACAGAGGGTTATACTAGTATGTAACCTAGTCCAATTAAAGCTCTGAGGCATTTCTAAAACATGCCTAAAGGGGTCAAAACTGAAAGTCAAAGCAAAAGTCAAACTATGCGACTTTCGGTTCCGAACTGGGTCTAAACAGGAAATTGTCGGGTTGAACATGTTTAGACATGTTCTTACACTAGTTACCAAGTTATAATAATGATCAAACAGGTTGTATATGTTCTACATTGCTAATTATGCATAAATTAGAATTTAAGCTTCCTGTTGACTTTTTTATTAGCAAGTTTGACCCGACTTTTGACCTAGTTAGAGTGGGAATCAGGGGGAACCCTTTTAAGGGTTTATTACCCACATAATTACCAACTTATAAATACTTTTGATTCGACTAATCACTGGACCATTAGTGATTAATCTTAAAGTCAACCGTTAATTACGACGGTTTGACTTTTAAGCTAAAACTAAGCAAAAACTAAACTAAGGAAGGTTAGGCAAACTTACAGGAGTCCTATGAACGACCAGAGATCACTTGAGAGGAGTCTTGTGTTCCAGAAATGCTCCAGAAATGCAGGAGTGAGGTGTGTTCAACGTTTGCAACTCATTGGCCTTTTATAGTGATTTCAACACCACAAAATGTTGACACACAAGCCTACAACTGACCACAACATTCCCACAAGTGTCCCTAGTGCTCTAGGAGTCGTTTAGTGGCCATCCAAGATGAGGAAAATCGTTTAAAGGTCGAATATGCGCGAAAACAGGCAGCTGTCAAAAGTTTCTGCATCTTATGGTCTGACGCGGCCCGCGTAAAGTCATGTTAACCTTTACGCGGCCCGCCTCAGTCTTGTAATCAGGCAAAAACGTTTTCAAGTTGTTGCATCTCGTCTCTTGGCCCCTCCGAAAGATCAACTAACTTATTTCTTGCAATTTGAACCCCCTAATTTGACATATAAGGGCTTCAAGATATTTACCCACTTTGTTAAGTCCTCTGTTAACTTTATTGTTACCCGAAAGGTCCTAAACTTCAACGTTGACGCTTTAACCCCTTGTACACGGATTTGATCATAACTTTCTCGTACGATAACGAAACTTTATGAAATTTATATCGTGCATTCTAGTGAGCATAATTAACCGTTACAAAGCTTCGGGTTTGTTAAGTTTAGTCCCTGTAAGCGAATTAACTTGTTTTTGCCATACCAAAGCCTTCAAAACTTATTTCTAAGTTATGTAAGGGTTATTTAAGGTATGTTAAGTATATGTTGAAGTTCCGGAGTATTTGTGGCATTAAACTGATTACGTTTACGCACCAGTTTGCGAATAAATCTCCAGAAAGCGATGTAGAGTTTGAAATTGAACAAAAGTCAAAATAAAAAATGTAAAACATAACCAAACAAACATTGGGATCAAATAACATTGTTTTATTGATAAACAAACTGTTCACACTGATAACAAGCACAGATGTTACAACGCTTCTTATCTGAACGGTGAGAGTTATCATCCTCACGCTTCGTCTTACCCGAATCAGAATTCCTAAGCGATCTCTGCCTGACCGCATCAAGGGTAAGAGATAATGACAAATCAGCTACTGACCTAAAGGTAGTAGGTCTTGATGCTTTCACACTAGCTTTAATCTCCGGGGCTAAACCCCCAATGAAACGGGCTATATGCTTTGGTTCCGGTGTCACCAAGTAAGGAACCAGTCGAGACATGGTGTTAAAACTCGTGAGATATGCCTGACAGTCTAAGTTTTTCATAACCAATGTCAAAAAATCAGTCTCGATCTTCTCAACTTCATGTTGAGGACATAAATTCTCTTTGATCAAAGTAACAAACTGAGCCCATGTTAAGTTGTATAACGGAATCTTTCCAGTAGCTTGGATCAAGGACCTCCACCAAGCTAGGGCTTCTCCCTTGAAAGACTGTGAAACATACTTCACAATATCTTTCTCGGCACATCCACTAATATCGACCACCGTATCCATCTCGTCTAGCCACGTCATGCAATCAATGGCGCCTTTTTCCCCAGTGAAATCCCTGGGCTTGCAAGAGACAAAATACTTATATGAACAGGTCTTTGTACGTGGCTCTTGATCGAATACAATCTTCTTAGACGAGATACTGTGCTGATTTGATGAGTGTTGGGCATCATCCTTCTTCGACTCATGAGATTTAGAAGGTGGCTTGCTATGAGCTACAGAGTGAGTCTTTGAGTGTGTACCACTAGACTCTCTAAATTGACTGTCCAGGGCTTTAGAAACAGCATTAGCAATTAATGCTTGAAGTTCCGCACCAGTTACATAGATTCTGGTAGTATCATGATTCTCTATAGGGTGACTGTTGATTTCTTCATATTCTGCCATGTAGCTTGATTGTTACATAAAATAATGATAATGATTCATTCAGAATTCTATAACAGAATTGTCATCTTGATAATTTTATTAAACATGGTATTAATAAACCATACTGGTTAATTTATTAAGTATTTTCATAATTTTCCTTGGTTATAATTTATTAATATATTATAATGGCACAAAAAGGCCAAGTCACAGGGACAATTTAATTTATAAGCCATGATTTTATAGGATCGAGGCATTAAGGCTTGAATCACAGTTCATTACCTTTCTAGACAAGGAGTTATAGACTACAACTGTCTATTTGTCTTATATGACAATGAATATGGCCCGCAGGCATTACATCACTAATGGATGTTTAAAATAATAAGGAAGGAATTGGAAGGATCCAATATAAGGATGACTTATGTGATTTTATTGAATCACATTTGCAAGGAGTGTTAACACGTTTTCAGATGTTAACAAGGATTTTGAATCTTACAAGGAACTACTATTATGGCCTTGTCTTAAAATGACACATGGCTAGGTTTTGCCTTCACGATTTTCTTTCATATTTAATAGCAGATTAATTTTTACAAGGAATGATACTTTTTTTTATTTTATATATTATATTTATGCATTTAATGACAAAAATGAATTAAAACATTCCACTAACATTAAAAGGGAGTACATATTTGCCCTAAACGGGACTTTAACAGAAATAACTTGCCCACGCAGGCGCTTGATTGGAAATAAAGAAATTACAATACAAATAAATAAGGAATCTTCAAAAATCCCTTTTCTTCTTTCCCTTGATTAGATTCGCCAGACCCTTGAGAAATCCCCGGTGGCTCCTACGCTCTTCTTGAACCTCCCGTTCCACCTGACTCAACCTCTGAAAAATCTCCTGTTGCTGAGGTGGCGGTATCAGTGGCGGCTGTGGCGGCTGCTGCTGTAGAGGTTGAGGAGGTGGCGGGTAAGGATACCCAAAAGCTTGGTACCCAGACTGGTACGAAGCTGCATAGGGCCCTTCAGGGTGAAGAGTATCGTAGTTGGCTGCTACGAGGTATAGGTCAACATCGGGGGCATTGTAGTAGTTGTACCCCGGGTAGGCAGGCTGCTCAAAAGGGTTGTACGCCGCTGTACCGGCGTAGGAAGGTATTGGGTTATCATAACCTACTGGTGGCGATGCGATTGGCGCAGAGTCCACCTCAGAAACGGGGTTTGAAGGCCCACCCATCTGCGGGTCTTCATATAGTGGCGGGTAATGACTGCCACTTAAATGCTGAGGGGTGCTGAAATGGAATTCCCCTCGCACGGACATCCGTGCTCCTGATCTCCTATGCCTCGGTGGCTCCGGAGGCGATTGCTGTTCTGGCGGCGGTGGTGGCGATGGAGTGACCGCTACAAAACGTGAATCCTCAGAGGGATCCTGCTGCTGCTGCTGCGATGGGTTGAAGGAGGGAGTAAACTCCCAAGGGTAGGAAGCAAATCTTGCTTCATAGCTGTCTGGACCACGATAAGGTGATCCATGAAAAGACGACCCATCCGAAATCTCGATGGGGTGAGTAGGTGTCCCAGATGGTGGTTCGGTAGGATCTGGGTCATCATCCATATCCATGTCCTGAGCTTCAGGAAAATGGTCTTCTGGGCCCAATGGGTTATGACCCATTGGTTCTTTAATCTGATTTGTCGGGTTAAACCGGCTCTAGAAATACGGGGTCGGGTCTTGAAATGCGCGGTGCGACCCCGACCGCTGCAGTGGTAGGTAAGAGTGGTGCGAATCATTGGGCTCGTTCTCCGATTGTGGCCCAGAGGAATGATGGTAAGAGGGTGATGAACTAAGCGAGACAGATCGCCTCGCGGGCTCCAAATACGTTCTCCAATCTTCTTGAGGACTTGTGCTCATAGTAGCTGACGGAGTTCGCCGCTGTGAAGGCCAGGCCTCATGATCTTTGGGGGCGTTGAATGGCCCCTTGCCTCGTCCTCCTCTTCGGAACCTTGGTGGCATTTTTGTTGATCCTGTCAAAACAAACAAAAGAAACAACAAAGGAAATAATAAAGGACAAAATAAAAGGAATTAGGATTAGTCCTAAGTTCTTTGCCTAGACTCGGAAGTCGAGGAATGTGCAAAGTGTGTTATTGAGATTAAACACAAAAGGCTAGTGTTTAATTCACTCAATGTTGGCTCTGATACCAACCTGTCACACACCGATATTTCCACGTATTACCGGTGGGGAGTATCGTGACGTAGTTGATATCATCATAGTCAAATTATCACAGTTTAATACACAGCGGAAGTCAAAAGATAACAACATTACAAACCGATTGAAAGTAATATCAGTTATTGCAAAACGGTTGTAAAGGGATCCACAGGTGGATCAAAGATAAAAGAAACATTGTTCAACATATTTGTAAACATCTAAGCTTGCAAGACTCTTTATTGATGCTTGGAGTAGCCAACCCATTTCGATTAGTACCTGCACTTAGCCTTTTTGGAAAAATATGTCAGTTTTCACTGGTAAATACAATTAACCGACTCATTTTGAAAATGTTTAAGAAAATTGATTTAAATGCACGAAGCACAAATAATCTTTTACAACTTGGGATAATTATTTAAAAATAATCTTGTTAAAGAATTACATGTTTATTATACGTTCAGTAGCCCTGGTTGAAAACCGGTTTAAAGATTAACAAACACACCACATAATATATCCCACGGCGAGTTATTCTCAAACAGGTGGGTACATTATTTTACATACGCACCGGCAGGTGTATGCCTACACCTCGTGCTTAAGTCGTGGCCATTTCAATGAATGAGCCGAGGATATCCAGGACATGGTCATTAACCCCCCGCCCAAGGCTTAAAATAAACAAAACAGATTAAACAGGTTATTTCAATGATTTAACCTTCATACGATAAAAAAAATTCAATACTCGAACAAGCGGTATTTTATATACCGTACCCCAAGCCCGTATAAGGGAAAATAAGTTAAAAGTATTAACCTGGGCAAATTATACAAATTTATCCCAGTCGTATACAATCAGCAAGTGCAAATATCGTTTACTGGGCTCCTATATCTGGAACGAAGGTTTTAATAACTTATTAGATTCCTAACGGGTCTTACTTAAGTTTAAACTTAGACCGGTTAGTTATAAAAGAAGGTAAACGGTTCAAAACGCAAGAATTAAGCGAAGACCGGATTAGAATGTGGTTTATACCCGACAAGTATGAAGACTTGTATAATATGGGTAAACTAAACACATTCTGGAATTTGAAGTGAAAACGATAAGGTTTGACCCATTTCGGTTAATTTATGCAAACTAGTTACATAAACCGTACCGAACGCGATAAATGCATAACAGGTAACCAAATGAGTCATGAGCAGGTTTCCTAAGTTAATATACCTTAAATATGTTGTGATATCAGTAGGATACCTTCCATTATGCCCAAAACGGATTTAAAATCAATAAAAGCTCCGTAGGGGTATTTTGGTCATTTTAAGGATTATAAAAGAGGTTAAATATTAACCTGAGGATCTGGTCTAAAATGATCAGTAAAAATATTTATTTTTGAAAGTCATATCAGTAAGGTATTGCATATATGTGAAATTTATTATTTATAACCAAAGTATGCACCGTAGGGGCATTTTGGTCATTTCACATAAGCTTTAAAGGTCAAAATTGGAAATCTAAGTTCAAAATTTTTCTTACTGTTAAAGTATAAAAATTTACTTAAAACATCACTAGGTATTAATTCTTATATGCCAAAAATAGTTTTAACCCAAACTATGCGTTTAAAACGCGTAAAAAGTCGGTTTTAAGCGATTTTCAGGTTATATAAGGAAATCTAAGTTTTTGATCAGTTTATAAAGTTCAAAATATTTTATGTATCATATAAAATCAGTAGCAAAAATTTTGGTATCAAAATGTTATGTAAAACTCATTTTATTAGTAAAAAGGGTATAACCGTCAATTCCCGAATCAAAGTAAGAACCCCATGTTATGATCAGTTTAAAAATTAATAAAAATCTTCAAAAATCCCAAAATATTATATTAAATCAGTGGGTAAAAAGTTTGGTGTCAAAATTTGGGTTTAGATAGGATTTATGCTAATAATGCCGTTTAATTAATAAAAAGATTTCAAATTACGATATTGAGCATAACTCATAATTTAGACCTCAAACTGATGTCAAATTTTTAGGACATGTTTATAAATCAATATTAAAGGTTTTTGTCCTCTCACATTTTCAAAAATCTCGTTTTAAGGTTAAAAGGGCATAATGGTCAACATTTAAGTAATTAACGGAAACATGCAAATGAATCGGATTAATTAGGAACCAAGTTGTATAACCTCATAGGGTTATACTAACCTATAACCTGGTCCTAATGGAACTCTAAGGCATATCTAAACTAAGCTAAATCAGGTCAGAACTGAAAGTCAAAGCAAAAGTCTACTTTTGCGACTTTCGGTTTTGAACCGATCCTAAACTCAAAATTGTCGGATTGAACATGCTTAGACATGTTCTTACATTAATTACCAAGTTATATAAGTGTTAAAACAGGTTACATAACTTCTACATTGTTAATTATGAGTTTATTTGCAAAATAACTTTCTTTTGACTTTTTAATATTAAGTTTGACCCGACAATTGACCTAGTTAGAGTGGAAATCAGAGGGTGCCCTTTAAGGGTTTATTACCCACATATTACCAACTTATAGCCACTTTCAATTCGAAAAATGACTGGACAATTAGTGATTAATCACTAAGTCAAAGCTTAATTACGACGGCTTTGACTTTTGGTCATTAGACTAATAAAACATGAACTAGGAAGGCTAAGAATGCTTACAAAGGCTCTTAGCACGAATTAGGAACTTGAGAAAACTTGCTTGAAGTCCAGAGAGCTCCAGAGAGTAAGTTTTGAATGATTTTTGAAGTGAGCACATGAACTATCCAACAAGAACCCTTATATAGGAAATTTAAACTCACAAGATCAATCCACATAAGTCTAAGATTGATTCCTGATCACCCCAGGTGTCTCCTATGCATGAAAAACCATTGGTACAGTCCCTGAATTCGAAAACCAGGCTTTTAAGGCGGTGGAACTGGCTGTACAGGCACTGTCACCATTTTCTGCATCTGATGGTTTTAGGCGGCCCGCGTAAGACTTGGCCGAGGGTCTACGCGGCTCGCATAGAGGTCAGGCTCCGGTAACAAGTTTCCACACTTTGCATTTTTGGTCCCTGGTCCTTCAAAACTTGTTTTAACTTGTGTTTATTGCACTTTTAACCCCCCAAAGTTGACTTTTAAGGACCCTAAGTCATAAACAAACTCCGTTAAGCTCCCGATTAGTTATACGATCACCCGAAAAGTCCTAAATTTCAACATTGACGCTTTTGACCCTTATTTCTTGGAATTAACACTTTATTTATTTATGTGCGTCGAAGCTCCACGAATTGATATTCAATATTCTTGCGGGAAAAATATAATTGTTACAATGTTTTTGGGATCGTTAAAAGGTCACTCAAAGGTTACTTTCAACATGTTGATGCTTTTAACCCCTACGTTTCACAAGATCCTTATTTTAAGCACAAACGACTTTTCAAGTTCGATAAATTATTCGTTAAAGAATACGAACGTCGTGTGAAGTCAATCAGAGGCACAAGAATGGCATGTTGACACTTTGGATCCCTTTAATCACATATTTACCTTGTTAGACAACTTCAGTTCCTCAAGAATAATTACTTACATGTTTAAAGTCCATGACACGTGTCTTCATAATATTGGTCGTGATTTTACGAGGTGTTACATGTTGAAACAGCTGCTTGCTTTTTTGCTTTGCCAAGAAACTAAGCAGTTGCCTAGGAATTGGCACCCTCCTGATGTAGACTTCCTGGTGGTGTTGCATCCAGCAAAATCATTGTCTAAGAAACCTGAAAGCTTGACAATCCCATTAGCAGGATTCCAAATACCAAGTGTGGGAACCCCTTTTATGTATCTGAATATTCTTTTTTACAGCAATGAGATTAGACTTCCAAAGTGCTGACTGGGATTTGGCACAAACACATGTTGCAAAAATGATATCTGGCCTAGATGCAGTTAGGTACAATAAGGACCCAATCATGCTTCTATATAAGGTCTGATCAACCAAGTCATGTTTTTCATCAGACATGACAAGCTTTATGGTTGCCATGGGTGTACTACATGGTTTGCAATCATTCATGTCAAGTTTTTTTAAAAGATCTTTTACATATTTGCTTTGATGAATGAAAGTTCCATTTTGCAATTGATTAAGTTGGAGATCAAGAAAGCGTTGGAGTTCACCCATGGAACTCATTTCAAACTCTGTTGTCATGAGTTGCCTAAACTCTTCACACATGGAATTACATGTGCTTCCGAAAATGATGCCATCAACATAAATTTGGAGAATCATTAAATCTTTTTCTCTCCATTTTAAAAACAATGTTTTATCAATTTTACTTCTTGTAAAGCCTAAAGAGATGAGAAAAGTGGAAAGAGTTTTATACCAGGCCCTTGGTGCTTGTTTCAAGCCATACAAAGTTCATCATAATTTATGCCCTCTTATTGTCTATAACCTTGAACCACAAGCCTAGCTTTGCTTGACAACAATTCCCCTTTCATCAGTTTTGTTTTTGAAGACCCATTTTATGCCAATTGGACCTACATCCTTTGGCAGTGGTACAAGTTTCCATACTTATTATCTTTTAAACTGTTGGAGCTCTTCTTGCAAGGCTTCTACCCAACTATTGTCTTTCAGTGCCTCTTGGTACTTGACTGGTTGATGGAGTGATAGAAAGTCTGCAAAAAGACAATTTTTTTGGGATTGACTTCTTGTGAGAACCCCTTCATTGATGTTGTGAATCACTTGATCAGGTGGATGAGATTTTAGGAAGATTAGATCCCCCTTGTATGGAACAATGGCATTTAGAGGTGAAGGCTGCAGATGTGAATCATCTGAGCTAACATCTGTTGGCAATTTTGAAGAGCCAACATCTGTTTGAAATGGAGGTGGAGGAATGGGAGGAATGGGTGTGGCACTAAGTTGATTATTATCCAGTGTTGATGGACTTTTATCAACAGAGGTTGGAGATGATGAAGTGGCAGAGTTTTGATCAACAACTGTAGATTCAATAGTGGCAGAGTTTTGACAGCTGTTTTGAACATCTGCAACTCTGGTGGTGGTAGTGACTTATGAGAAATATTGTGGGGTACCTGCAGGGTTAGTCTTGACAGACAAATCTTCAAATGTAAATTTATCAAGGTCAAACAGTTCAGCAGGGTTTGCTGGGATTTTCAGTGATGAAAGTTCATTGAACTTCACATTCAAAGTCTCTTCAACACACCTAGTCCTTGTGTTAAACACTTTGTAGGCCTTGGCAGTGGTTGGGTATACCAGATGGTAACCACAATCTACTTTCACACAAAATTTTGAAATTGAATCTTTTAATTTTAAGATAAAACATGTGCAGCCAAAGATTTTGAAATATGAGATAATTGGTTTGATTTTGAACAGAGTTTCATAGGCAGTCTTTTGATGCCTATGGTTGATTAAAACTTTGTTCTGCATATAACAAGCAGTGTTTACAGCCTCTGCCCAAAAAGTTAAGGGTAAACCTGAGTCTGCAAGCATTGTTCTAGCAGCTTCAATCAAAGTTCTGTTTTTCCTTTCAACAACCCCATTTTATTCAGGTGTTCTTGGGATGCTGTACTGCCTTACAATCCCTTTTGCTACACAAAACTCATCCAACTCCTTATTTTTAAACTCTGTTCCATTGTCACTTCTAAAGACTTTTACTGGCAAGTCAAATTGCTTTTCAACCTGTTTGACAAAGTCTTGCAAGATACCTGCAGTCTCATCCTTAGAGTGTAAAAGGTAAGTCCATGTAAACCTAGAAAAATCATCAACAATGACCAAACAATATCTTTTCCTTTTCAAACTCATGATTTTTACTGGGCCAAACAGATCCATGTGAAGCATTTGCGAACACTTGGTTGTTTTGGACCCTTCAATGGACTTGTAAGAGCTTTTATGTTGTTTACCTTTTAGACATGAAACACAATGCTCAGAACAAGTGAAAATTTTGTGGGAGACCTCTTACAAGGCCTTGTTTTGAGAGTGTGGTGATAGTCTTAAGATGTGTGTGCCCAAGTCTCCTGTGCCATTACTCTGCCTCTTTGTTAGAGGCAGTTGAGAACAAACAAGCATCAGCCATTTGCTTATCTTTTGACATATCAACCACATACACATTGCCACTCCTTTGAGCAACAAGCTGTGTTTTACCCTCGGCTATGATTTTTTCAATCTTTTTCACCATTTCTTGCCCAACAATCTTACAGATATCCTTAGTGAAGAATGACCCATAGCTCTTGTCACTCATTTGTGAAACACTAAGGAAATTAAACTTAAGATTGTCAACAAGATTTACATTCTCAAACTTGAGCTTCCCAGCCTGAACTGTCCCTGACCCCAACACCTTCCCTTTTGAATTCTTACCAAAGGATATATCACCCCCTCCATGTTTTTTGAAATTTTTGAGTAGTGCTCTACATCCTGTCATGTACCTAGAGCCTCCACTATCTACATACCATAAACAATCTAAGCATGCAGAAGCTCCTTGCACATCAAGTAACAAAATTAGTTCAGGTGGGTGTCCAAAGCTAAAATGGCTTTGGATGGGGTCACAGATTGGTCAGCCTCAAGTGGAGGAGCATGAACAGTGGTTAGATCAGGGTTTTGAACATTTTTTTTAACCACTGTTTTGGACCATCTTTTGTCGGATGATGATAACCACAAGGATTCCTATTCACTTTGGGCTAAGAGGGCCTTTTGTAGGCTTCATAAGCGTGTGGGACCTTTTGGTATGATGGTTGACAATATCCTCTTGGGAATTGGTTTAATGGTGGTGCATCTGTCACTTGTACCACTCTGGGAGCATAGGTTTTGTTCAATTGTTTTGTAACAGCTGTTTTAACAGGCACAAAAGTCTGTTTGTTTTTGGTGGTTGGTTTTTGGGGACTCTCTAGTGTTTTTGACGTATACTCTTTTCTTTTAACCTCAAAAGTTTTGAGATACACACACTCTTGAGTGAGATGGTTGGTTTTTTCACAAATTGTGCATTTTGGTGCAGGCTCAATGACACTTTTTTTGTTGATATCATATGCTTTTAAAAGAAAACAATCTTTTGTAGCATGATTTCTTTTCTCACAAAAAATCACAAAACATGTATCTTTTCTCTTCTGTTCCTCTTTTCAACTTCCTTTTCAACAGAGTTTTTAACCTCTGTTGGGATGTCTTTCAGAGGAATGACTTTAGCCTTGGGAGCTTTGACACCCTAAATTGTGGGAAGTTTTCAAGGATGACACATTCATTAGACTAGGTGGGTTTGAATTGATATATTTCAATCTCTTCAAAGGTTAATGACCCCTCTGGTTTTTCTAAAATGATTTGTTTCCTTTTTATCAGTGGCTTTTATCTCTTGACCAGCCACATTTGTGTGGATTACTTCAACAAACCAGATTCAATTTCAGCAGTGTTTCAGTTTGGTCATGTTTTCTAAAATCAATGCCAAACTTTACAATGCTCTTGATTTGCTTTTCCAACATCAGTTCATCACCTTTACAATACTCCACCCATTTTTCACAAGTGATTTGGGTGGATTCAAGCTCCTTTTTGCTAACTTGGTATTTTTCTACCATAGTTTGGAGTTGATCTTTGGTCATGTTGTGTTCATGTTTCAGACTGCTGATTTCAGATTCATTGTCAAGCAATTTGTTTTTCAACTCTTTAAAAGTTTTTTTTTTTCAAATTGGACTTCATCTTTTAAAATCTTGTTTCTAAGGTTTTCATTCACCTCTTTTATGTTAGCAAAAGAAATAATGCATTTATGTGAACACAAATCTTTTAAGATCTGAGGTGATACCTTAGCAGCAGCCATCATGGCACAATCACATTCATTTTCACACACACTAGCATCCCATGGATCAGCAAGAGGTTCCAACAGAGGTTCAGTTTTGTTAGGATATGAGTTTGACTTGATTGTGTTGTTTTAATTAAGATGGTAACAAAAGAAAATAAAACAGAGAATAATTGCAGCAGAATGAGTGTAAAACTTTGTAACACAATCAAGGAAAGATTAGCTTTGATCATACAATGCTTTCATAGTCAAAAGATTGAAAGATTACAATATTCAGATTTATGCATGCATGAACACTAACTCCCCCTCAACCTGAGCTCACTATGGTTGTTCGTACAAGATGTGTGTGTATGCAAAGAGCTAAATAGAACAGTACAAGGACTGTCTATTTATAGTACAAATCCTAACCACTGAGCATCTTTGCTGATGTCACCTAGACAGTGACATCTAACAATTATAACAACCTCTAAACACTGATGCTAGATAAACATTGTTACATTAATAAACAAACTATACTAAGCACTAATGAAGGAATCCACTGATGATGCTTTAATCACTGATGAGTCTGAGAAGTGCTTTCCTCTAAGGTTGATAAGGCCATTGATTCCAGCAGTAGGGGTGAGCAAATTAACCACCATAACCGATAACCGAACCATAACCGACATAACCGAACCACTAATAACCGATAACCAATATAACCAATGGTTATGGTTATGAAAGTTTGTATAACCGCTCAATCGGTTATGGTTATGAAGCTTTGGTTAACCGATATAACCGAAACCGAACCGAACTTGTAAGTTAACTTTATATAATGGATTTGTGTTTTACAAAACCATATAGAGGGTTTTTACTAAGATAAAAGTATGTTAGTAACAAAATGATATTGATGTAGATGCCATTTATTTTGATAAAGAACTAATGTGTTATGTCCATAATTTTTATTTTTATTTTGTTTGAGAATTACCTTATTAAAAAGAATCCCAAATCGGTAGTTTAACCTAAAAGTTTAGTCTCCGTTATCTTATAAAATAGGCTCAAGCTAAGTTCAAATCGTGCATAACCCTATTTATTTAAAACCTTGCTCGGTTACTTAACCGAAATTAACCAAAACCGAATCATAATCGACTTCATAACCGATTAACCATAACCGAAGTTTGGTTATTGTTATGGTTACCAAAACTCCATAACCGAACTAGCGGTTATGGTTATGATTAATAGTAAAAACCGAACCAAACCGACCCATGCACACCTCTATCCAGCAGTACTTTGTCTTCAATGGCACTTTGCCAACATCAGTTGATAGGTCTTCAACAGTCTTTGCAATCTACAGGGCTTTGATATAACAGTCTTTATGCACAACAGTCTTTTGGATCATCAGTTGTTAGAAGCCACTGCCATTGGAGGGAATTAAGTTCAAACACTGCTTATTGTGGATCAACTATTGAGAACTAGTTTTGGCTTTTGTATCATCTGTTCTTCAAGGAAGGATTACATGGGCCAACAATCTCCCCCTAGAACAGATGATGCCAAAACACTTCCTTATTTTGATCATTATTCTCTCATCAACCTTTCCTAATTTGCCCTTTAAACTGGAGCTCAAAATCCAAGGAGCGGTGTCATCTTCATCCCTATGAAGCTGAAGGTTCAAAAGATCTTGGAGGTCAACTGCCTTCAGACCAAGTGCATCCTCCCTTGATATCTTTTAAGCACTACCATCAGACCTGAGCAAAGTCAATACGCGGGTCTATTTGTCAGACTTCCACTTTAGTATTTTTGGGTCTGATGGGTTTCTTGGGAGAAGTTTTATTTGAGAGGACTTAGGGGATTGAGGTCTATTTGCCAACCTTGGAAATGTTTGAGCAACTTGAGCTTGAAGTTGCAAGGAAGCCTTATCGAATCCAGATTTTAACTGATTTCTGATAGCCTCTTTTCTGATTTCAGCTTCTCTCTTTTCATCTTCCTCATCAATCAGTATTTATCTTTTTCTTTGGTTCAAGACACTGATGGATACATCTGCTAATGAGAACAGCGTTTTAGGGTGAAGGATCTACTGAGGTCTAACAGTGGTTTCATCTTTGTATACTGTCTTCTTAGGAAGGGTTGGATTTGTCTTTCTTCGCTCTTCTAGCTTTTTGTAAGCTTGATCAATATACTTCCTAGACCATCTTGCAATTGCTCTAGCAGTCCCATACTTAGTTGCTACAAGTTCTGCCCTCATTCTCGTATACTTCAATGCTTCATCCACTTCAACCTTCTTGTATTTTTTCCAGTTGGGAGCAGATTTTTGTATTTGAGGATCTTTTTTCATCATTTCATTTCAATTCTATCAACTTCCTATTTAAGAGCTTCAAGAGGCTAGTCTTTGAAGTCAGACCTTTTGGCTTTGTAGGGCTTTGTATCCATGATAATGTTTAAGAAGTCATCCCTTAATGTCTTTTGAAGCTCAGCATTTGGTGGCATATTTGACAATTTCTTACTCATGTCTCTAGCAAAGTCTTCTAACTTCCTAACTTTACTAAGCCCATGTTGCAGCAGTGGATGAGCTTTGACAGGTGTTTTGAACATCTGCTGCTCTGGTGGTGGATGTCATTTTATATTGTGGGAGTATAACATCATATCCATAGACTTGTGATGGAGATTGTGTGGTACCTGCAGGGTTAGTCTTGATAGACACATCTTCAAATGTAAATTTATCAAGGTCAAAGAATTCAGCAGGGTTTGCTGGGATTTTTAATGATGAATGTTCATTGAACTTCACATTCAAAGTCTCTTCCACACACCTAGTCCTTGTGTTAAACACTTTATAGGCCTTGGCAATGGTTAAGTATCCCAGATGGTAACCACAATCTACTTTGGCTGCAAATTTTGAAATTAAATCTTTTAAGTTTAGAATAAAAATGGGCCGCCAAAGATTTTGAAATATGAGATCAGTGGTTTGATCTTGAACATAATTCCATAGGCAGTCTTTTAATGCTTGGGGTTTGATCAAAACTCTATTCTTCACATAACAAGTAGTGTTTACAGCCTCTGCCCAAAAGGTTAAAGGTAAACCTGAGTCTGCAAGCATGGTTCTAACAGCTTCAATCAAAGTTTTGTTTTTCCTTTCAACCACCCCATTTTGTTCTGGTGTTCTTGGGATCCTGTACTGCCTTACAATCCCTTTTGATACACAGAACTCATCCAACTCCTTGTTTCTAAACACTGTTCCATTGTCACTTCTAAAGATTTTTACTAGCAAGTCAAGTTGCTTTTCAACCTGTTTGACAAAGTCTTGTAAGTTACCTGCAGTTTCATCTTTAGAATGAAAAAAGTAAGTCCATGTAAACCTAGAAAAATCATCTACAATGACCAAACAATATCTTTTCCTTTTCAAGCTCATAATTTTTATTGGGCCAAACAAATCCATGTGCAACATTTGCAAGCACTTTGTTGTTTCGGACTCTTCAATGGACTTGTATGAGCTTTTATGTTGTTTACCTTATAGACAGGAAACACAATGCTTAGAACAAGTGAAAAGTTTTTGTGGAAGACCTCTTACAAGGCCTTTTTTTGAGAGTGTAGTGATAGTCTTCAGATTTGTGTGCCCAAGTCTCCTGTGCTATAATTTTGTCTCTTTGTTAGAGGCAGCTGAGAACAAACAAGCATTAGCCATTGGGTTATCTTTTGACATATCAACTACATACACATTGCCACTCCTTTGAGCAACAAGCTGTGTTTTACCCCCGGTTATGATTTCTTCAATCTTTTTCACCATTTCTAGCCCAACAATCTTACAGCTATCCTTAGAGAAGAATGAACCATAGCCTTTGTCACTCCTTTATGAAACACTAAGGAGGTTAAACTTCATATTGTCAATAAGATTGACATTCTCAAACTTGAGCTTCCCAGCCTGAATGGTCCCTGACCCCAACACCTATCCTTTTGAATTCTTACAAAAGGATATATCACCCCTTCCATGTTTTTTGAAATCTTTGTGTAGGGCTCTACATCCTGTCATATGCCTGGAGCCTCCACTATCTACATACCATAAACTATCTAAGCATGCAGAAGCACCCTACACATCAAGTAAACAATTAGTTCAGGTGGGTCTCCAAAGCCAATAAGGCTTTGATGGGGTCACAGATAGGTCAGGCTCAAGCCCAGGAGATCGATAGTAGTTAGGTCAGGTTTTAAACAGATTTTTGGACATTTTTCTCTAACCACTGTTGTGGACCATTTCCTGTCAGATGTTGAAAACCAAATGGATGCCTATTCACTTTGGGCTTAGATGGCCTTTTGTAGGCTTCATAAGCATGTGGGACCCTTTTGGTATGGTGGTTGACCATGTCCTCTTGGGAATTGGTTAGATGGTGGTGCATCTATCACTTGTATCTCTCTGGGAACAAAGGTTTTGTTCAACTATTTTGTAACAGCTGTTTTGACAGGCACAAAAGTCTGTTTGTTCTTGGTGGAAGGTTTTAATGGACTCTCAAGTATTTTTGAAGTGTACTCTTTTCTTTTAACCTCAAAAGTTTTGAGGTACACACACTGTTGAGTAAGATGATTGGTTTTTCCACAAATTGTGCACCTAGGTGCAGGCTCAATGGCACTTGTTTTGTTTATATCAAATGCTTTTAAATGAAAACAGTCCTTTGTGGCATGATTTCTTTTTATCACAAAAGGCACAAAACAAGTTTTTAATCTTTTCTCTTCTCTTCATTTTTTCAGTTTCCTTTTCAACAGAGTTTTTAACCTAGGTTGGGATATCTTTCAAAGGGATCACCTTAGCCTTGGGTGCTTTGACACCCTCAACTGTGGAAAAATCCATTTGCTTGAAATTTTTTAGGATGTCACATTCATCTGACCTGGTGGGGTTGAATTGATACTTTTCTATCTCTTCAAAGGTTGATGACCCTTCTAGTTTTTCTAAAAAAAAATTGATCCCATTTTTATATGTGACTTTAATCTCTTTACCAGCCAGGTTTGTTGGTATTACTTCAATTAAGCCAGAATCAATTTCAGCAGTGTTTTCAGTTTGGTCCTGTTTTCTAAAGCCTGTGCCAAACTTTACATTGCTCTTGATGTGCTTCTCTAACATCAGCTCATAACCTTTACAAGACTCCACCCACTTTTCACAAGTAATTTTGGTGGATTCAAGCTCCTTTTTCCAAATTTGGTATTTTCTACCATAGTTTGGAGTTGGTCTTTGGTTATGCTATGTTCATGTTTCAGACTACAAATTTCATTTTCTTTTTCATACAATTTGTTTTTCAACTCTTTGACAATTTTCTCAAATTGTACTTCATCTTTTGAAATCTTATCCTTAAGGTTTTCATTTACCTCTTTTATATTTGCAAATGAAATAATGCATTTATCTGAACATAATTTTTTCTAGACCTAAGGTGATACCTTAGCTGCAATCATCATGGCACAGTCACATTCATCCTCACACACTCTAGCATCCCATGGATCAGCAAGAGGTTCCAACAGTGGTTCAGGTTCTTTCTTATCTAACATTTGTTCACCAACAATCGCAGTAACCACTGATTCAGCAACTTCATCCACTATTTCAGATCTGGGTTCCACTTCATCAGATTCCTGCCCTTCTAGTATTGACTCTACTGCCATAAAATAAAATTCATCCGAAGGAACATCAGAATTAGCAAATTGAGCAAAATTTTCATCAATCAAATCATCAGGCATACTACTCCAATCAACAAAGCCCTGAGTAAAGAAACTCTGTTGACTGGCCTCTACTGGGGCACATGTTTGTGCAGTTTTTTGTGGTGCAGGTTGTTACACTTGGACCTGAGATACAGGGGCTGGGACATACTAGATTTTTGGAACAGGGGTTTGAACATGTTGCACTGGAACAGTGTTTACAGGATGTGCAAAATGGACAGTGTTTCGCATATGAGGAGCAGGGGTATATTGGGAATAATGCATAGAGCTTTGTGTGTTTTGAGGTCTTCGGCTAGGGTGAGTAATGATTGGACCATTGTTTTGACTTCTACATTCCATAGTAAGTGACCAAGCCTGTTATACTTTTAGCACTTAATTTTGGACTTATCCAACCCACTATTAAATTCCCAAGCAATCCTGGAAACTTTCTACCTGTTCTTTTGTAAAACAGCTGGTTCTTACACTCAACAAGGCCAATTGGTGAAAATGTCCATCTCTTCCAGATCAATGAGATCAAAATGTTGGAGGTCATTGAGTTTAAAGGATAAGTTGTCAGAGATCTGGTTTTCCCCATTAGCTGTGAAAGCATAAATGGGTGAGTAAGGCTTAGAGTTGATGGCTCCACCTGCAATTATGTCAATGTAATGATCATAACTCTGGTCCTTACTACCACCAGGTGACTCTTCTTGACCCAAAATGCTATGTTACCAAAAGTGTAATCATCGGCAACTTTTCTAGATTCTTGCAACTACTTTTTCTAGTTCATCTATCTCTCATAAGTGAGAAGCCTACCATGAAGTTGGGTCAGAGTTAATTCTTTGAATCCCACATAATTTCTGGTCACAAAAGCTATAGTATCCCACTTATCTGGTAATGATCTAAGAAACCTACTATTTAAAGTGGACTTTTCAAATTCAACATTAACCCGTTTAAGTTCACTAATGAGATAGTTAAATCTTTCAAACTGTTGGCTCAGTGACTCTCCTTTAACGTGATAGAATGTTTTGCATTGTTGGTTTAAAACCTCCCAGTTGTTTTTTGTAACCTCTTATGTCCCTCCAAACTGCTCTTTCAGTGCATCCCAAAACACTTTGGCACTGTTACAACGTAACATGCCAGCATATATGTCATTTGGTAGAGCTGAGGCCACAATACTAAAAGCCTTTGCATCTAATTCATTTTTTTGAAAATCCTGATCTGAGTAATTTTGAAGCCTTTTAGGTACTTGAACCTTGGGATCTTCTGTGCTTCGCACCAATAGAACATGAGGTCCAAAGATGACAGACTTCCAGCAGCCGGTGTTTTGTTGTGCTAACACATGGCCCATCCTACGTTGCCAGATATTGTGTTGAGATCTGACAAGCATAGGTGGCTTGAAGAGTGTTCCAGTGTTGTGAGGGTCCTGTGATTGTGAAGACATCTTGGTTGTTTTACATAAGTTTTTGAATAATCAACTTTAAACGTGATTACACTTGTACTCTGTTTTTCAACTGATACGAACAACTTAGTATCAATGAAATTGAGTTGAACTTTTATGTTAAATTGATTGTAAGATCGAATTTGACTGTCCTATGTTCTAATACCAATTGTTAGGATCTGAGTTTGACTTACTTGTGTTGTTTTAATTAAGATGCTAATGAAAGAAGATAAAACAGAGAATAATTGCTGCGGAATGAGTGTAAAACTTTGTAACACAATCAAGGAAAGATTAGCTTTGATCATAAAATGCTTTCATAGTTAAAATATTGAAAGATTACAATATTCAGACTTATGCATGCATGAACACTAACTCCCCCTCTGCCTGAGCTCACCATGGTTGTTCGTACAAGCTGAGTCTGTGTGCAAATAGCTAATTGGAACAATACATGCACTGTCTATTTATAGTACAAATCCTAACCATTGAGCGTCTTTGCTGACGTCACCTAGACAGTGCCATATAACAAGTATAAAAACCTCTAAAAACTAATGCTACATAAACACTGTTACATTAATAAACAAACTATGCTAAGCACTGATGAAGCAATCCACTGATGATGCTTTAATCACTGATGAGTTTGAGCAGTGCTTTCCTCTTAAGTTGATCAGGCCATTGATTCCAGTAGTACTTTGTCTTCAACAGCACTTTGACAACAGTAGTTGATAAGTCTTCAACAGTCTTTGCAATCTACAGGGCTTTGATATAACAGTCTTTGTGCACAACAGTCTTTAGGATCATCAGTTGTTAGAAGCCACTACCATTGGAGGGAATTAAGTTCAAACACTACTTATTGTGGATCAACTGTTGAGAACCAGTTTTGGCTTTTGTATCATCTGTTCTTCAAGGAAGGATTACATGGGCCAACAAGTTTCCTTCTCTTCTAACATTAGTTCACCAACAACAGAGGTAACCACTGCTTCAGCAACTTCATCCACTTCATCAGATCTAGACTCCACTTCCTCAGATTCTTGCCCTTCTAGTATTGACTCTAATGCCATGAAACAAAATTCATCAGGAGAAACATCAGGATTAGAAATTAGAGCAAAGTTTTCATCACTTAAATCCTCAAGCAAGCTACTCCAATCAACAAAGCCCTGCGTAAAGAAACTCTATTGACTGGCCTCTACTAGAGCAGATGTTTGTGCAGCTTGTTGTGGTGCAGGTTGCACTTGAACCTGAGGTACAGGGGCTTGAACATACTGAATCCATTGAACAGTGGTTTGAACATACTGGACATGAACAGTGTTTCAAGATGTGTAAAATGGGCAGTGTTTTGCATATGAGGAGCAGGGGTATATTGGGAATAGTGCACAGTGCTTTGAGTGTTTTGAGGTCCTGGACTAGGCTGAGTAATGATTGGTCCACTGTTTTGACTCCTACATCCCCTAGCAAAGTGACCAAGCCTATTACACTTATAGCACTTGATTTTTGACTTATCCAACCCCACCTTCAAATTCCAATGCAGTCCAAGAAACTTCCTACCAGTTCTTTTGTAAAACATGCTGATTCTGACACTCAACAAGGCCAATTGATGCAAAATATCCATTTTTTCCAGATCAGTGGGATCAAAGTGTTGGAGGTCATTCAGTTCAAAGGATAGGTTATCAGAGGTCTGATTTTCCCCATTAGTTGTGACAGCATAATTGGGTGAGTGAGGCTTAGAGCTGAAGGCTCCACCTGCAGTTATGTCAATAGAGTGATCATAACTCTGGTCCTTACTACCACCAGATGACTCTTCTTGACCCAAAAGTGTTGTGTTACCAAAAGTGTAATCATCAGTAACTTTTCTATATTCCTGCAACTTCTTTTTATGGTTCAGATCTCTTTCATATGTGAGAAGCCTACCATGAAGTTGGGTCAAACTTAAATCCTTAAAACCCATAGAATTTCTGGTCACAAAGGCTATAGTGTCCCACTTTTCTAGTAATGATCTAAGAAACCTACTATTTAAAGTGGACTTAGCATATTCAACATTAACCAGTTTTAGTTCACTAATTAGACAACTAAACCTTTCAAACTGTTGGGTTAATGACTCTCCCTTAACATCACAGAATGTTTCATATTGTTGGTTAAAACCTCTCTGTTGTTTTCAATAACCTCTTCTGTCCCACCAAATTGCTCTTTGAGTGCATCCCATAGCTCTTTAGCACTATTACAATGTAACAGGCTAGCATATATATCATTGGGTGGTGTTGTGGCCACTATACTGAATGCCTTAGCATCTAGCTCAATGTTCTCAAAATCCTGCTCAGATTAATTTTCAGGACTTTTAGGTACTTGGACCTTGGTATCTTCTGCACTTGGCACCATTGGAACATGAGGTCCAAAGATGACAGACTTCCAGCAACCGGTGTTTTGTTATGCTAACACATTGCCCATCCTACGTTGTCAGATATAGTATTCAGATCTGACAAGCATAGGTGGCTTGTAGAGTGTGCAGGTGTTGTGAGGGTCCTGTGATTGTGAAGACATCTTGGTTGTTTTACAGAAGTTTTTGAATAATCAACTTTGAACATGATTACACTTGTACTCTGTTTTTCAACAAATACGAACAACACAATATCAATGAATGAGCTGATCTTTTATGTCAAATGGATGGTTAAATCGAATTTAACTGACCTATGCTCTGATACCAATTATTAGGATATGAGTTTTCTTGATTGTTTTGTTTTTATAAGATGAACTATGAAGAAGATAAACAAGTGAACAATTTCAGCGGAATGAAGAAAAACTTTATAACACAATCAAGGAAAACACAGTTTTCATCATGTATGCTTTTATAATCAAAAGATTGAAATTACACAATGTTTCGACTATGCATGCATGAGAAATTTCTCCCCCTCAGCCTGAGCTCACAATGTTAGTTCATACAAGATGCAAGTGTGTGCAAAGAACTAATAGAACATTATAGGCACTGTCTATTTATAGTACAATCCTAAACACTGTGGCATCTTTGCTGACATCACCTAGACAGTGACAGCTAACAATCTTAACACCTCTGAACATTGATGTATTACAGACACTGTTACATTAAGAGAAATGATTAACTAAACTCTGATGAGGCTATCCGCTGATGATGCTCAACCACTGATGAGACTGAGCAGTGTTTTCCATTAAGGTTGATCAGGCCTTTGACTTCTGCAGTTTTTTACTTCGGTAGATGATTATTCTTCAACAGTCTTTGCATTCAACAGAGCTTTGCATAACAGTCTTTAGAAACAATCAGACTTTAGAGATCATAAGTTGTTAAGTGCCACTGCCATTAGAGGGAAATAAGGTTCAAGCACTGTTATTCTGGATCATCTGTTGCAGAATCAGTTTTAGCTTTGTATCATCTGTTCTTCAAGGAAGGATTAGATAAGCCAACAATAACTAAGATAATCTCTTAAAAACCAAAGCGAGGAAATCATCAAAGGATACATAAATGACGGGTCGGATCGAAGTGATTCTATCTTGTCTATCTATTCTTTTATTTACTTACTTTCTTTGTTTATTTTTATTTATTAAAAAACAACAAAAATTTTCTCTCAATATTTGGTTAGATTAGACGTTAAGGATAAACCGATATTAAAAGGTCTTGTGTCCTTGGACGACCTCGGTATCTTACCATCACCATACTATGACAACGATAGGTGCACTTGCCCTAGCATGTTGTAGAGAGTGATAGTTTTATATTGTGTTTTATAAATTTAAACTTGATAAAGTAGTAAAAAGGTACTCAAAATACATCGAAAAATCCGTATACTCGCAACACGTCACTAAACCCTATGCTAAAACCTAAAACCAAAACCCTCATGCTGAACCCTAAATATTAATACTAAACACTAAAACTAATGCTTAACACTAAAACTAAACCCCAAAGTTAAATATTAAATATTAATCCTAAACACAAAAACTAACCCCTAATGTTAAACCATAAGTCCTCGATGCGCCTAGAGGACGTTTGGTAGTTCATCGGCCTAGCCCTTTCCTTTAGTACCCAGTCTTCTTTTTGTGTCATCAATGATCCGTCTATTAATTTGCTCGGCCTATCCATTCCCTTGCAGGTGGGAAATGGACGAAAAGACTTGGTTTATCTTCAAATTCTTGCACCATCTTTTGAAGGGGTTTTCGACGAACTTCTTCGCGTTGTCACTTACTATCTATAAAGTAGGCCAAACCGAAACATAATTTACTCCCAAAAGAATCTAGTGATGTCGTATCCGGATATCACTGTGAAGGGTCTAGCCTCTACCCATTTTGTAAAATAATCAACAGCCAAGAGCAGGTATCATGCACTTCCGCTTGATCTAGGAAAAGGTCCGACGATGTCGACCACCAATTCTGAAACGGCCAGGCCGCTGCCATAGGAATCATCTCATTCTTGGCCAGAAGGCTTACTGGTGCATGTCACCGAAACTCTTTGCACTACTGCAGTTCTTTAACGACACTTTCATGCATCCCCGGCCAATAATTACCCATATTCTTAATCTTTGTTGCCAACATTTTTATGCCCACGTGAATTCCGCATAAGCCAAACTGGATTTCTCGTATAATATAGTTGGCTTGCTCGGGATCTAAACATTTTAACAGCGGTCCCAAAAAGGTTTTTCGATACAACGCCCCATCTTGAACTTGATATTGCAATGCATTGACTTGGATCTTCCGAGCTTGGGCTTTATTGGTAGGCAAGACATCATGAACCAAATACTTGATTATCAGTGTCTTCCAGGATTGAGCCAAGGTTTCAAATTGCAGGACTTCAGATGTTATGATGGAGGGTGCTACCAATACTTCCACCCTTACTTCTTTCGCCAAGTGGCTGAAGGAAACCGAAGCCAGTTTGCTTAAGGCATCATGAACCAAATACTTGATTATCAGTGTCTTCCAGGATTGAGCCAAGGTTTCAAATTGCAGGACTTCAGATGTTATGATGGAGGGTGCTACCAATACTTCCACCCTTACTTCTTTCGCCAAGTGGCTGAAGGAAACCGAAGCCAGTTTGCTTAAGGCATCGGCTTCTTTGTTTTTACTACTAGGCACGTGCTCGATTTTGCATGAATCGAACACTTGGATTGCTCGTTTTGGTTTTTTCTAAATATTTGATCATGTTTGGTTCTCTTGCTTCATATTCTCCATTTACTTGCACTACGTGAAAAAAGGGCTATGGCCACACTTTTGGCAAAACCACCCTGCCACACATTTGAAAAATGTATGGCTAAAGGTCATTCATAACATTTTAAAACACCTTTAGCCACACATTTTATTTTAAATGTGACCATTTATACCTGTTCAGAACGTTTAGCCACACTTTTAGAAAATAATGTGACATTTAATAGCCACAACTCAAAATGTGTGGCCAAATGTGATTTATGGCCACATATTTTTGTTTCATGTGACTAAAAACACATGCATTTGACATTTTTAGCCACACTTTAAGAAAGAACTGTGACATATATTAGCCACACTAGCAAAGTGTAACCAAATTTTATCTATGATCATATTATTTATTTTCATGCGACCAATAACATATGTATTCAAAACCTTTAGCCACACTTTAAGAAAAAAACTGTGACATTTGTTAGTCACATTAAAAAAGTGTGGCTAAACATGATCTACGGCCACAGTATTTGTTTCATGTGACTAAAACCATATTTATTAGAAACATTTAGTCACATGACAATAAAAAAACAGCCACACTAGAAAACTGTGGCCAAATGTGATCTACAACCACATTATATATTTAATAATGTGGCTAAAATCCAATACAAGCGAGTTGTATTATCCGGGTCTCCGGTTGTTGAATTAGAAATTAACAGAGTTATTATATATCTAAATACCAAAATGTTTTAGTTTTTGCAAGATCTAAGGCTAGAAGGTATGGTGCCCATCCTCCAAGCCGCCACGTAGGCTGACATAGTCCTCCCAAGGATAGTCCATCCCACAAAACTAGTGGAAATGGGAGGATGGTCCTAGATGATCCTACCCCACCACTTTTTTATTTTCTATTTTTTTTAATGTTCCAAAAATTTGTCAAACGGTCACATTTCCCATCGTTCCTCACAAAAATTTGTCAAATTTGTCCTTTAGTGGACCGTCTCAAACGGCGAGATGCCGACGTTGAAGACGGGGACGGGGGATGGTGTGCTGGCAGCGCCGGTCCTCGACGCGTATTGGGACGTACCCCATACCGCACAGCCACGCTTCAGTTTTTGCAAATTTCTTTTGGAATAGAATTTACTGTTTAGGATATATATATTGTGTATGTAATTTTATTTGTTCTTTCATTTGTTCCATAATATTTTATTTTGATGTAATTTGCAACATTAGTTACTTTTAAGAAAAGGTGTACCTGATTCATTATGTTAATTGTCGACACCATACATCTTAATGCAAGTTGTGATCTTTGTGATAAAGTTCAACATATATACGGTTATGTTTAATGGAATATAAGAAGTTCTAGAAGCTTTGTAGAACTAATTGATATATGAAATAGATAAATGGTTATAGATATTTAGTGTATGTTGTGAAAATTCCTATTATGTTTATGTATTCACATTTATTGTTGTTTTTGCATCTAGCTAGGTCTTGTTATTGGCAAAGGGGATGAGACCATCAAAGGCATGCAAGACAGTTCTCGAGCATGTATTCAGGTTGATCCAGATTCTTTATCTACTTAAATCACTTTTATGGAGTTCTTTGAATTACATGATGCTCGCCACCATTGGCCCAACTAGTTTATTGTTGATTCTAAAGCTGAATTGACAAACATTTGTTTATCTGCAGGCTGACCCAGATGATGTGGAAGACGCGTGTTCCAACTATGGACATGTGAACACTTGGAGGATCATACGACATCAGATATGGCTACCATCCCAAGGATGCAAATTTGCAGCACTTCTATGTTCAAAAGCATCGAGTATACGGATTTGAAGAATAAAAAGTCTAGAAATAGTTCTTTTTTTAATCTAACTTTTGTAGATATGTTTTTATTAAAAGTTTGTCTTTAATTAGTATTTAAATTGAAATTTGTGTATGAATTTTGAGTAATTATTGTTAATATT